>VDFB02274714.1:34955611-35080328 GCA_007258455.2 Sequoia sempervirens | reverse complement strand
CTTTGGGAAGCAACAACAACTCATCTGCCTATGGGGGCTAGAGTGGGGTGAGGCGGGAGACATCACCCGGCCAGCTACCCTAAACAGTGGGGGTGGTCTATTTGCTCGATGATAGGTGGGCCTATCAGCAATCCTACCACGCCCCTAACCAACATATGGTGGAATATCCAAGTAGTTAACTTTGAGGCCCAAATGGACCTCAGCATACAACTGCTGAACAAAATACAATGGAATCTGGTCATTGTTTGGGTATATACCATGTGCTACTAGAAATCGTGGGTAGATCAATGAGGCCATAGCATGATCAACACATCTGGTGACCTGGTATCCCCTAACCTTACGCGCATTTTGATAAAATGGAAAACAAGTGGCTTTTATCATTTCTTTGGTGACACTATCTTGTATTTGTTTAAAGAGGGAGCGTCACCATGTACTTCTTCATGCGGAAAGAATATGAATCACTCTGTTTGGGGAATGTATACTCTAGTCCTCTCAAGTTCATCTTTTTAGTTTTTCTAGACCTATACCCAATAATAGCATGCATGGTTCAACTATATATCCACAGGTTTACACCTTGTGCTAATGAATCTCTTAATTTTTTTATCTCATTACTAGTATTTGCAAACAAGGATTCTAGCACAGGTGAAACATGATCTACATTTTCCATGTTATATATATACAGTACACCTAAAAAAATAATAAGACTTTGGTAAATAATATATCTAGATAAAAGAATACAAATCTAAAATAGAACTTGTAATTTAATTCATCTACTCATCAATAATATTTTCATACTATTAACTTGATTGAAAAAGAATTGGAAGACAACTATAATCTATAACATAGCATCCTTAAATGGTTCAAATTTTAAATGAAACGATGAAAGAAAGAATAAGAATACAAAGATTAAAGTATAAAATTATTTGAAAATAATTGGGGATAAAAATATTTAATCTAATAGTTGTTAACATAAATAAACTTCAATTATATAGCCTTGAGAACATAAAAAATGCATCATTAAATGTATATTAACATCATCTAAACTCTAATTAAAAACATTAAAAACAACACAGAACACAAAGAGATGAAATTAAAAAGTTCCAACTAATGATGTTATAATAATCCTCCCCAAGTTGATCCTCTCATCCCAATCATCATACTTAATGTTTTGGTACTTGAATGTGTTGGTACTTGAATCATGTTTTGGTACTTAATGTTATGTTTTTTAAGAGGAAGCATTTTCTCTTTCTATTACCATAACGATTATTCTTGTTTTTGTAACTTGGTATTTCTATTTGTAGTTTTTCAACTTTTTATTATGTAAATCATTCTTTGATACCCAAGTAGTCTAAAGGTTTTCTTGAATCTTATTTAGTTTTTAGATTTAAGTGCTTTCTCATTGTCTAATTTCTTAATCAAATCTAAACATTGTTTGATCCTTATTTCCTTCTAATACCAAAATCATCCTCTTTTCCTAACTATAAGAAGTCATAGTTCAATCCCACCATGGTTGTGAATCAAGCTAAAATTGGTATGATTGGGAATATGCATGATACTAAATTTATCATAATGGAGAAGAATCATTTGACCATGAGGGCCTTGTTGAGAAAATAGTAATCAAGATATGGCTTTGATGCACACAACCTTTCTTTGGATCTTGCAAATTTGGCTAGTAATATTAATCCTAATTACAATGATTGATCTCCTTCATATACTATGTTGATTAATAAGCCATGTGAAAAGTACTTAAAGTTAAAATAGGTAAAAGGATAAGTAACAATCCCTTTGAGTAATGTGCCATTTCCCTCCACTTTAAGCTTCTTCTTCATGTATTCCTCCTTATTGTTTACTCCTATCATCTTGTCTTGAGTTTATTTCTCCTTCCACCAAATCTCCCAAATTTATCCTCTCCTTTCTAGATCTCATCTCATTGCTTACTTATTATGATGCACATAGTTCTCTTGTCTCCATTATTTCTCATTAGTTTTGTTTACACTTCCCATGTTCCCCTCCATGATATTCCCTCATGAAGTCTTTTGTCCTCCACACTCATTTATTATGTCAGACAAATTTATACACCACCTTCCATTTCTCATCTTGCCACTTTCATTCATGTCCTTAATCCTAGTGTGCCTCTATCTACCCTTGACATTAATGTTTAAAGGCTTGTTGAGATGAAAAGTAATGTTGATTCCTTACCTAATGGAAACAAAAAAAGACATACATATAAAAATAAACACAATTCAATTTCTATTGAAAATTTTACATATCCATTTTTTGTTGGATTTTTGGATCCTAGATTTGAGATGCACAATGTTAAAGGAGATCCATGACACATTCAAGGTTCTTTAGTGCTACATATTTGGATTTTGTGTATGATGATAAGTTATTGGCTAAGTTCTTCCCATGAAATTTAATAGTATTATCTTCCATTTGGGTCTATTTTTTAATATTGAAATTGGCCAATGCAAATATTGGGAATGTTAGATTGAAGTTTATTATTTTAGATTTTTTGACTGTAAACAAGGATCGACAAAGTATATACATTCTTAACATTTGCATGTGCAAGTGAGATGAATGTTAAGAACTAAAGTTGTTAGAGGCTACCACACTTAATTATGGATCTTCTAATGCTTCATCTACATCATCCTACCCTTGTAAATTTGAAAAGAAAAATTATTTCCAAAAGGATAGTAAAAAATAATGGAAATGACCATTGTACAAACTATACATTATAAATGTTTCTAATATAATTATGACTCTAAAGCCTCCAACTTTTTCCTTTGTAAAATGTGCTTCAAAATTTACTTAGTGCTTGCATGATTACACTTCCTCCTATTAGGCCATTAGATAAATCTAAAGTTATTCCCAAAAGATATAATGAGAAAGAATTTTGTTATTAAATTGTAGAGTTAATTGTAATTATACTCAACATTTTATGGGATTAAGGAATAATTGATTAAGGATTTGATTCATAAAAAAAAAAATTAGGTTGAGGGGTTAATATTGGGGTCAATCCTTCAATTGTTCCTCCTAATGAAAATTTAAATATTTTACACTAAATAAATCTAATAAAATGGTTTTATATGAGGGTCATGAGATTGAGGTACATATACATGTTGACGAGCTTGAAATCATTGATTCACCTATGTATGTGAGGAATGATAATTTGTTGGTATTAATAAAAATTATAAGGGTACTTATTCTTCTTCTTATGTACTAGTGATTGACTTTTATAGAAATTTCTATGGACTAACTAGTATTCAAACTTAGGACCTCCCATTTGGTGTTAGGATGCTCTACTATTGAGCTAATGGCTCACATTGTGATGAGTCTTTTTATGGCTTAGGTGTGTATCATTTCTCCAACACACTCCCTTGAGCCACAACATAGGTGTCAAATGCACCTAGCTTGGCTCTAATACCATACAAGAATACCAATTATGAGGACCTCCTATAAAAATATGACATGAAAAACCGTGAACAATATTTAAAAGATAATCCATAGTCTATCTTATTATTTATGCATATTTTCTAGGACCACCTATGCCCAAAACACAAAATAGTTTTTGTAAATACACCAATTAGATCTTATAAAATGCATTACTTAGATCAAATTATATGGTAAATTAAATATAATTAATGATTACTTTTTCTTTTAGTATGAAAGAGGTTAAATTCCAATATATGTTCTAGTGGGCTTGATTGAGTGACAAGGTGGAGTGATTGTTGTAATGAAGAACTTGCTAGGAAAGCTAACCAAGTTAAAATGTACACCTATACATACATCATTGTGGTAATATAGACCTATGTCATAAAACACAATTGAATCCTATTAGTTCCAAAGTATTTTAGCAAAGAAGAGATAGAGGAATTTCCAACATGAGGCATAATTCAATCATAATATAATAAAACCATTAATCCATAGTTCTATGTATAAATGGACTGTTGTAGAGGAAAAGATACACATTTAATTTGCAAGGCATAACTCAACAATATGAAAACATATAGTAGAATATTGTACATTATTCTCAGGATTTTTTCTTATTTGTGAGAAATGCAAACCTTCCATGCTAATTTTCTCTAAAACACACAAATATAGGGGGCAGTGTAATATCCCACCCTTTCCTAAATTTTTCCATAGCTAGTGATATGATAATATCCCAACAACTCTATGAATTTTAAAATTGAATGTTATGGACTATATTAAAATTATTTTGTGGACTAATAAACTAAAGAATATTCTTGATATTTAATTACACGTCTCTTGAGAAAAACAATGATTTAATATCTTATGAGTATTAAATTAGATTATGAGTATAATTTAAAGAATTATAGTCATGATTTTGTAATTGTCATGTAATAGACATAAATATCATTCCTTTTGTTGGTAAAACTACATATTTAGAGTAATATTATGAAGGTTAAATTTAAATGGTTTATCTAGCACTCAAATAATCATTCTAGACTAATATTTGATTTAAAATTTCTTTTACAATGATTATTGATTATATTTAATAAAAAATACTTGATATTCCCACCAAGTTATTAAGGGTGCAAATCAACTATTGACATGGACTAAACTATTGCAAACAAGGTAAATATATATAGTAGGAGTATCAACTAATGGTGAGGCACTTTAAGTCTAATCAAACATACAATATACCAAATAATATTAATGAAATAGTGGAGAAAATAAATAAATATTCAAACCTCATGAACACTAGAATTATAATATGGAGAAACCCTTTCAAAAAATCCCACTACTAAAGAGATATGAAACTTTTATTAATATTCATAACAAGATTATAACAATCCAATCCACTCAATCTTCTTTAGTCTAATGTTTTGGCTATTTCTACATAACACTATTTAAACCTTATGTCATACATTAAATTATATATAGAGCAAGGGAAACAAGAAATGATCAATTAATTTATGTAATGAGTGGAAAAAAATCATGGTCCACAAGAAAAGAACCCATGCCCCACTATGCATTGGAACATGTACACAAAATATAAACGAACTAATGATATAGGACCTTAAATCCCATAACCTTGATAGTAACCACTCCCAATACTAGTGCTTTATGATGAAGATGTCAACTACAATAAGTCTCATCTATTATGAAAAGATGCTCCACTCTTCCCAATGTAACTCCTAGTACAATAATCATCACGATCTCCTTATTTAATTTTATTATAATAATATCTTGAGCCCATTGCTTACCTTTTCATTTTTTCTCACATATCACACTATAAAATTTTGGAGCTCATTTTCACTTTGCGAGAGTCTCTCGAGGGTTTTAATGGTGTCCAAATTGATATTTTTTAGCTTAATGCATCAAACTCATTAATATTTTTAATTTTAAGAAAATATTAAAATCAAAGCTCTAGACTGTAATTTATGCCCTTTAGAAAGAATTTAGAAAAAAGCAACATTAAAGATAAGATTTTAAGTGAATGGAACACTAATCCCAACTTACACCAACCAAGTACAAATGGGTATTTAGCTTCATGGAGATTCATTCATGGTTGGTGATGGTGCATGAGTAGGCTAATAGAGGAAGAAAGACCATATGTTCATTAAGAAGAAATTGGGAGAAAAAATAAGCTAAGTTTAAATTTGTAATGATAAGAGGATCTTGATTGAATTATATATATATAGTTCATATGAGAACCAAGGATAACATACTAGAGTAAATAAGCTTCGATAATAAAGGAATCTTGTAAGTATGGGGAAGAAAAATATATCAAACTAAATGCACTACCAAAAGATAGATCAATTGGGATTTTTTTATAGGAAAGTGTGATATTTAATTGAAATCCTAATGTATTAATGTTGTATCTTCAACAATCTTGGAATGAGTACTTGGATGCCTATGTTGTCAAAAGATATTATTATTTTACTATTAATTCTCCTCATGTTGAAATTTCCATGAACTAGTTAGGATGCAAATCTCCACCACTAAGCTACCCACCCACTTTATGACAAGTCAATTTACGATTTAGGTATGCTAATTTTTTTGACACCTTCTTCACATTGTGAGATATTACCAAATAATTATAATGGTCATTTGGTTTTGTGTGGATCATGAACCATGTAAGGGTGTGTTTATTGATCTTACTCACCAATAAAATGTATGCATTGAATAATTTTTGTTTTATCATCATTTTATCAACAAGCATATGCATATTTGAGGGTTTATTTAAAATTGACTAATGATATGTTGATTGAAACTATAGGATACATTATTTTACCTTAAGTTTTTGGTCTAAAATATGAGGGAAGTTCTTATTCTATGTCATATTCTTTCTTCTTTAGATGTATCTCATATTTTATTTGGGTATCCACTCCGATATATGAGTAGTTGTTGATTCTTCAGTTCCAGCTGGAGCGGAGTAGGCAAAGGCAGCAAAAGCGACTTAAGCATCCAAGTAAACAACAACTGAAGCATAGGCAACCGGAGCAACGGGGAAGGCACTAAGGGGAACGTCAATTGCGAGTCGTCGTGGCTCCGGCTGCTAATATAGTTAGTGGGAAGGTTCTATTGAATCGCAGTAAAGCTAAACGAGGGAGCTTAGCCCCTGCATAGGAACTATGATTCCCGCATGAACACCCTGCATAAGGAGAACTTAGGTCAGACCTTAGCGTGATCCCCATATGGGTGAAACATCACCTCGCACAGTGTACCTTTCTTTTCAAGAGTCATAACCAGGTTCTCTTCGTCTGGTTCCATACCGAGATCGATACCCAACATCGTAGCTAACTTTTGTCGGTAGCTCCAATTCCAGTCCCATATCCATATGAAGTAAATGCGAATCTACTCCGGGTGCAGATCAATTACTAGCAAAGGCTATGACAACACCTAAGGAATTCATAGGCAGGTGTAGTTAGTGTGCTTACTATAGTGCTCTATAACCTTTTTTTGACTTGTCAAAGAATTTTTTGAATCTTTTCTAGTACCTTCTCCATTATGACTTCAAACTACACATTTTAAAAAAAAAAATTGCCTTCATTTAATAAACACAATAAATAACCCATATTACTAAACACAATGGCTTATTTTAGCTCTCAAATCACTTCAAATCACTTCACCTTTATTTGTAATGTTATAGACCCATGAAAAACATCATTTGCTTATACAAAGAGCTCATAATGGTTAAAATTCATTGACAATTGCATTATGATACATAATAGCACACATTATCTTCTTGATTTGATGTTTCTATTCATAAGAATTCTTAATGCTAATAAGAAACCAGAATTAAAAAATAACCACCTACTGTATACTCATAATCACTTTGAATGAAAGTGTTGTGAGGCCGTCGCTATTCTCTACTAGCATTTCTGTTGTGGTTCTTGGATGGAAGAGGCACGATGGGTGTTGGAGATCGAAGAAAAGTTGTGCCTGTAATATGCATCGTGTCACTGGATGGCCTTTTGTGCCGCATTGCAACCAAGAGTTTAATGCTTGCGTGGGGAGGATTTCGGATCGCGATGGGTCGGCCTATAACCTGATACAGATCCCTGGCCTCTTAGATGTGCAGGAATGACACTAACTATTAATTTCGATGAGTAGATTGCAAGCGAAGTCGCTGATAATGAATCATTTTTTGTTGATATGGGGTTGATCGGCCAGTTCAGAGGGTTTTGGCCATGCCTCGCTGAGTTGCATCAATGGATTGCAGAGACTTGGCAGCCTATTTTGGAGGGTGATGTTCAGATTTATTCCAATACAAGAGGTTTCTTTGTGGTGGTTTTTGATAATGTCAAGGATATAAATTCAATCCTTTGTGATTATCAATGGAGTTGGGAGGAGCGGCAGTTATTAATGTTGAAGCTATGGTACCCTTCCTTCAATCTTATCACTGAGTCCTTTGATGTGGCTTCAATCTGGGCAAGACTTTTGAATCTTCTTTTGCATTTTTGGCTTGAATCTTGCTTTGAGGACATTGACAATTCGTTGGGGAAATTTTTGGGGGTGGGTGAGGGCTCTTTAAGTTTTTGGCATACCACCTATGCTCACATTTTGGTGGAAATTAATACTGCAAAGTATCTTCCTATAGATGCCCCCTTGAATGTCACAAGTGGGGTTGGAAACAAGTGTTTGATTATGAGGGGCTCGGATTCATGTTTCATAGATATTTTAACATTGGATATATTATTACGCACTGTTCAACATGTAAGTTTGTTAGCCAGACAACTTGGTGGAAAGAGTTTTCACCCCATCATTATTAAGTGGAGTATGATTGCCACGAGGGTAATATTAGAGAGGTGACCTTTCGAATTTTGATGTTGAAGCGACCAACAAGATTCCACAAAGAAAATTTCTTACCCCATTGAAGGCTATTGGATTCATCTTTGGTGGCATTACATAGCGTTAAAGATGTTAGTGGTCCTTCGTCAAAAGAAGAGGTGGATGGTCAGTCGAAGAGTTTGAACATTACACCGACCAGAGAAAGGTGTCGATCATCAAAGCTTGTGCCTCTCCAACAGTCTTATGGGAAATTCAGCAAGTGGGGGACAAATTGCATCTGATTGAATACCTTCAGGATTTTTATAGAAAGCTGACTCTTCTTTGGGGTTTGGAGATAAGGGGAGAAGGAAATGTAAACATAAAACATAAAAGGTGATGTGCCAAAGCTTTTACAACATTTCAAACCCAAATCATTCCTATGAGTGATATAATTAAACACAGAACACCACAATCCTTCATTGTTGGAAAGAGAACGAACATCAAAGGCTAACTTCAAGCATAGTTCAAACTTTCAAATCTTTTCGCAAGCAGTGTTCATTAAGGTTCGATCAAACATAAATATTTCTATGGGTAACAAAAAATATCTCAGAAATCACATGAACTCTTCCTCCTAATACAACATAATATAACAAAACAACAAATTTCCTAAAAAACAAAGAATTCCAATGACATAATCTAGTTTTCTCAAGTTATTACTCTATCATACAAGCATACAACATGGAAATCAACTACTTAAACTATTCAAATTTAGTTTGCACAACATAATGTTTCATTCAGAATTAAAGCATGAAGAAAGAAAACTTGACAAAGGCCATACATGCACAGTTTCAACAATTTCTTCTCAATGATCCATGCTTTAAATATCAAATGAACTTTAAAACAGAGGTTGGATGCCAATTCGATAATAGTTTAAGCCTTCAAAGATATAACATGCCAAAGAAAAGTAGTTTTGCAACTTTACTTCTAAAAATAGTTCTATACCCTAAGAAAACTATAGAAACTTTTCCTTCAACAAAGGAAACTGAAACTTGGAATCCAACCCCTCATTGTGTCGACGCCTTTCTTTTATAGTTGTAGAAAGAAGAAAACACCGCCACAATATAGAAGTAATTCTTGCCAGATGTTGGTACTTGATAACTTGCAATCTGATCATAGATCCTTAGTTAGGTCGCAACAATCTTTGCTCATTAATTCTTAGCTACAACTGTAAATTAATGTTTTTCAGATATTTAGAAAAGATAGAGGTTCATAAACGATCAAATCCTAAAAAGAATTTGGAAAAAGGGTCTTGTTGACCAATCACATCACCCAAAGGCACTGACTCAAAACTTCCATCCTAAGAACCAAGAAAAAGAAAAGGCTAGGAAGCTCTAAAAAACTCCCGAAAGATATTGTCTAATAATAAACACAATCCTCCTACAACAAAGAGATGACAAGTCACGTGGGTGTGGATTCTATATTTTCTGATTATTTTTTGGAAGAAAACTTCCACCAAGATAACACGTGTCTCGGGCCCTCCTTTGAAAGGAAAATGATAAAAGAAATTTGTGCAACCACCACGTAGTGCATTGCTCATCTTTCTGATCAGTTTTCCATAAACCCGGACATCTCTGAAGCCAAAAACAAAAAGAAGTCAAAGATAAAGAATACTAAGGAACATAAAATTGTTTCATAGTTTTGGCAACTCACACGGGCCTTCGCTTGCAGAGGTACGAACCCATCTCTCTTGAAATTTCTGGAGTTTAAGGAAACCAGAGTGTTGCGCCTGCCACTTTTCTTCAATTGGTAAGGGAAGATTTTAGATGACCCTGTATGCTTGGTCAAGTTGGAAGACTTCTCTAAAAGACACGAATCCCCACCTTGTAGTAACTACTCTAGGGTAATGATAAAGACGAGAAAGGTGAAATATCTTACACTCAGTCTCATCAGCTATTTGCACTACACTTGAATGCAAGAATTTTCTAGAAGTTTGATCCTTTTGTTTCATAGTTTCCATAATTTTCTCTACTATCTGCACATCTCCATCTGGGGAGAAAAGACGATGTAGCCCATAATTAACTAAGACATTGAAAACCTTTTTCACTTCCTCAACTTTCTTTACCAACACTATTTGGAAATCCTTGCATTTTTTGGCGACCTTATGAGAGTTGATAATCTCGCTTGCCTTGATGGAAGTGACTTTTCGATCAAGAACTCTAAAATATCTCAGGATTTTGTCGGAAGCCACACAAAGCCTAGAAATGAAGCTTTGTGATTCCTCTCCTTGAGGGTTACATGTCTCTAGAATGTGATCAGCCATCGAGCCAATCTTCCCATTTTTTTCTCAAACATCCCTCAAGAATTGTAAGACAGGCCTGAGAACAAGAACCACAGATGCGATTCACTCCCAGTGTGAAGATACCAATCTCTTTAATAGCGGGAGGGACTTGGCCTTCTATGCAACGACTAGCTCCTGACTAAGCTGAATCTTTGTGGCTCTTGCATTCTCTTCTATTGAATTCCTCTCCTTGAGAGTGTTTGCCAATTTGGAGCTTATCCTTCTCATCTCTTGGTCACAGGTCTACAAAGCAGACACAATCTCTTGTTTCTCCAGCTTTGATCTTTCCACCTCTGCCTATGCCTTCCTGACACTATCGAAAGCTTGAGATCAAACACTGTCCAACTCTTTAAGTAGGTTTTCATGAGTACTTTTGTACTCCACATTGGTCTGATGTTGGGTGGCGAGGTCAATTTTGAATTTTTTGATTTTGGTATATAGCCAAACCTATTCACTCTGTGTTTCTGCAAGAAACCTAGAGGTTTCCCCTTGCTTACCATGAATTTTCTTTATGCGATCCATCTCAACATCCCTGGCCTTGATTTCAGTTTGCAATTTGCCCACTATTTCCCTCACATTGACCAAATCTATCTCACGCTTCGTCAACTTTCTACCCAACCTCTCATAATCTGCATATACTACCTACTGGGTGGTCTTAGCTAAGACCACTTTGTCGCATGGATGAATTTCATTCAGAGCTAGGCTTGTCACCTAGATGTCATAGTCCTCCATCTGCATTTTCCCCTCAGGCTTAGACACGAGTGATGTCATGGTGGTAATTAGGAGAGAATTCCACTCCTCATTAAAACAAGCCTTGATCTTCTTGGCAGCTAGCTATTCAACATTCTTTAATAGTCGTCTCTATTTAGGATTTCTTCGGGCTTGCTTGGTTGCACTAAAATGATCCTAGATGCTTTGAGGGACATCAAAATTCTACACTGAAATAGGGGCACTGAGAGGGAAACCAAAAAAGGGTGATGGAAGGGGAAACTTCGAATGTATGAGCATGTGGTGAAGTGAAAGGGAGCATTATCATGGAAAAGGGTGGTGCACCAAGTTGAGACTAAACAGGGGATTTTCCAGTAGGGGTGAAGAGAGATACATTCGAATAGAAAGGTGTTTTCCTGGAAGATGATGGACCTGGAGTGGCAGTTAGCATGGATGTCTCAGCTCTTTCTATGGGGTCCCTTTATAGGGCAATCAAAGAATCAACAATGACTAAAGCAGATGCTACTTGTTTGACACGCGAGGTAATTTTGGGAGGTTCATTAGAAATAGGAGGGGGTGTATTCATAACTATTAACTTAGGGTCCAAGGATGGAGGGTTCCTTTCGACGGGAAGAGGCAAGGGGGAAACCAAAGATGCAAAAATAGGAAGAAGAGAGGGAGCAAAACTTACCTGAACCGCAGTAGTTAGGAAATTTTGTAGGGGGGACTCCACTTCTTCTCCTCAGGCTGGCATGTTAGAAGCACCTAGATCTTGGACCCACCTTCTCTTTTCATGACCAGAACTAACATGTTTTGATCTCCTCGCAATCAACTCCTTCGAAACTTGGCTTTCGATGACCATAGTGGATGACACTCTTGGGGACTGTCAGGATCTTTTTCCTTTACTTTGGGTGCTAGAGGAGGATAGAGCTCGTGAATCCCTTCACCTTGAATCTTTCTAATTGTCAAATTCCTGAGGTTGAGAAGCCCAATGTGGATCTTGTTCCTCATCAATTTCATGGTTGGTGTCTGGATTGTTGTTATCAGTGTCAGCCTCCTTATCATAAATTTCCTAAAACTCTTCATCCTATGGAAATTTTCCGATAGGGAGATTGAGGTACTGCAGCTCTTGTTAGAACCTCTAGAAATTTTCCTTCTTTCTTTCTGACCAACCTCTTTTCTTTAGTTGTGTATTAATAGATTTACTTATCAGAAGGTTCATGTCATACTATGCCTTTGGTGTGTAGAAACTCAACCATTCTAGTCATTGGAAATGAATGTATTTCAAATCAATTTACACCTTCAGACTTTCTCGAGTCAGATTCTTCCTTCTCTTGAAGTATTCCCACTCAACATGTTTCACACTATAAACCCTCTATGGGTTATAGTCCCACTTATCATAGATGAAGACCAGGCCTAAGGCTGCTAGTAGATTCTTGAGCTCATCCTCCTTTTTTTGCTTCATCAGCAATACCTGACTGTTAGCAATAATGAGGGGAAGCGGATATATCTTCATTTTTTTTCTTATGGCGCCACAGATCCTATCAACAATGGTTACCTGGTTGCATGCCTCCAATGCGAAGACTCTGTCTATTACAAATCTAGGGAGATGGAAAGGATCATCTGATAAATGTGAAGTCCATGCCTAGGAAATAATAAATGTGAAGTCCATGCCTAGGATATATAATTCTTGAAGCACTGGCCTCAAAAAGTGATCCACAAACGAATAATATCCCCCTATTCTGGAAAGTACATGGGTCCACATAGAAACTGGTTGGGTACAACCCCTTTCATCTAACCTAGTCACTGATATATTCCTCTCCATCCACTTAGAATTCTGATGCAAAACCAAATGATCCAAGAAAAAGAATACCTGAATTTGGACTCAGTGCTATAATTCTTCAGCTGGTCCAACATGTTTCCAGCTATCACCTCAGCAAAATCATAGTTCCTCTGGTCCTTCTCTCTTTTTAGTACAAAAGCCAAGCCAAACTGAAAAGGATGGACCCAAGCATCATTATCAAGACCAAAAACCCAAGAGAACATTGAGAACACTGACTCTGTGTCCTAGAATTTCTCACGTGAAAGAGGAAAGAGAAGGTGACCTATGTCCAACTTTTCCTTTGCTTCATCTTCATAAAAATTTGTTTCCCTGGTTGTTTCTTCCTTAGAGAGATCCATCTTTTCTTCATCAAAATGTTCTACACCCTAGGCCATAGGGATACACAACATGTCCCATATGGCTTTAGTAGAAACGACAACCTTGATCCTGCCATTCTGAATGACCCTTGTTTCCCTGTCGAATCTCTTGGCACATGCATTGACTAACTCTAGGTGTGGATTTACAGTAGGCAACATGAATTGTGGTAGACCACAATTCTAGAGATGAAGCACAAAACCATATGCCAGCTCATGCTTTACCATTCTTTGAAACACACCTTCTCTGAAACTTATAGGGTTAGCCGATAACTTAGGGTCAAAAACATTGTCAACAATATCTTGCACCGCCTCTCTTTTCACGCGTTTATCAGGAGACACCTTCTTGCAAAATTCAAAAGGCCTCTCCTCCACTGATGAGGTGTTGTCAAATGAATTCCACCCAAAAACATTGGTGTAGCTAGGTCGTTGGCTTGAATTTGTGGCCTATCTACTAGAGGTTGAGGGTTTCGCCATGCCTGTATCAAGAAGTTGCAAAGAATTTCCTTAGCAAAAACGGTCACTTTCCTTTTGCTTGAAAAGAAAAACCTACTTTTGAGTGCAATTAATTATCTTGCTTGTACATGCAGTTAAGACTACGCTATTACTGCGGGTCCATTAAATGCTTCCACTGAGGTGATCTATGTGTGAACATGAGATCTGTATCCCTCAGGAATTCCTAAAACATTGTGAGAATGGAATTAGTACATTCTCCCCACTGCCTCTTTTACAAATAAAATCCTTGTATTGAAACACATAATTTTTTCTATGTGGAACATGTCTAAGTGATGCAAGGTACCCCCTGAAAATGTGACCATTAATTTGTCAGAGCTTAGTGTGTTAAAAAATATCTTTTCTCATTAGCAAGTTGGCTGGTGCTGATGATGGCAAACGACACACATCAAAAATTGACATATGAGAGCATTTACTCCCTATAGAAATTGTCAAAACAAATTTCAGAGTCCAAGAACACTTGCATGCAAAGAGATACCTGTCATAGGGAAGAGAATGGAGAAAAAAGCAAGAGAGGGTTTGAAGCTCTGTAATATGAGAGATATATTATCAGAACAAATAGAATGAAATATTTACAAAGATCAATCCTTAAAAGGAGATCAAGTAAAACCTAAAAAGTAACCCTAATAGGTAGACATTTAATAATTAATATAATTATTAAATGTCACAATATGCAAACTAAAGTGAAATCTTAAGAGAGGAATAAAGGTAACTTAATTAACATAATTAAGTTAAAACCTTTACGCTAACACCCCCACTTAAGATGAGCAAAAGTGCAAATACAAACATTTCCAAGAAAGCAAAGCTAACTACAGTGCAAGAAATTAAAATGAGGGTCCCAACAACTAGGCCTAATCAAGTACCCGAATACAACCCAATCTCTGTAAAGTGGAGAAAGGGAGAAGACCTCACAGGAACAAAACTCCCCCCCAAAAGAGAGAAAAGAAAGGAATGAAATGCACTAATGAAAGAAGGATAAGAGGTGGATTACATGATACCCCCCATAGACAGCTTCTATCATATAAGTACATATACAATTGTCTCCATAGAAGAGATATAAATAGACAAGAAGGCCCCCCCACAATGAAGAAACTCATGTCGCAATGGTAGATGCCTGATGTAGAATCCAAAAGGAGATCCTGAAGCAGAAAATGATATTCCTCCCCTTAGGAAGAAACAGATCCAAAGGATGATATCGAAGAAACCCTATGAAGAGTGATGAACCAATCTGTCTCAAGATGTGTGCCATGATAGGATGTTGAAGAATCTCTTTGTCTAAACTGAAACAAATGATGCCAAATCCAAACTAATGTGGAGAATCCTGAAATGAAACCTCTAAATGCACGAATAATGGTGGGCGTACAATGATAACCTAACTATCAAGGTAGAGGAGATGAATGTCCTCAAAATAATCCTCAAGATTTGCAGTGTGAGACTCAACAAACAAAAATGTGTTTGCAAGATAAGAATGGGTATGTGCAGAATCATCATGGAAAAAATAGGCCCTTAAGTGGCAAAAAATTCAGAAAAATCAAAGTTAGGCAACTTGACATAAAAAATTGAATAATTTATCTATATTATTTCAAAAATATGTAAGAATAGAATTTGTATCAAATTGAATGTAGTTTCTAAACTACTAGGTTTGTTTTTTTAAAAAAAGTCTATTTGGTGAAACTTTGAAATTTCAATGTAGTAGTACTTAAATTTCAGGGAAAAAATAAGAAGTAGGTGTCTGTTTGACCACCCTAACCACAATAAAATGATAATATTTTTTTATAATATTTTAGATATAAGTAGAGGGCTCATGTCCCAATGTGATGCATATTTTTTTGTAATTTTTTTCTAAGTAAATAATTAATTATGATTTTTATTACAACTTTTATAAAATATAAAAAACTCGTATGTCTGACCACTGAACTTGGTCAAAACTTCATGAAATTCAATTTTTCTTTTTTTAATCCTATAATATGAAAAACATAGAATGTGAGGCATATTTTGGATTCAAAAAATGTGATACTGTTTGAAAGCTATAATTTTTTTCAATCAGCCTATCAATTAGGACTTTAGTCGTAATTTAAATGGAAAATGAATAATAATTACTTATTAAATTCAAAGTAAAGCATAATTTATATTGGTGGAAAGCTAAGAATATCCTTTAAAAACCATTTTCCTTTCATCAATTTTGGGTAAAAAATAAATTCACTAGCCACATACCCATCATATTTCCACTTTTTGGCCCATCATGATCCTGCACATACCCGAATCCCATGATGTAGTAGATAATGAATGACCAAGATGGTCATGATGCTGAACTAAATCCATAGGGGCCAATGTGGTGATACTGATGTCATAAGGAACAATGGATGATACATGCATAATCTCAGTCTGAAGAGTAGGAACTGTGAGACAAGCCTCTGATCCATCGGAACATGTAAGGGTGTCTAAATACTCAAGCTCGTCTAAAGTATCATGATCAAAGGGTGTATTATCTCTCCAAGTAATGGGTAAGAGAAAATCTGAAGTATGATCCTTTAGGAATGGAGAGATATTGGGGTCTCCATAGATCTCCCAAAGATGTGTCCAAAGTAGGTGGGGACAATCAATGTCCGATATAGCCTACATAGTGTCATCATCAACACTAGACAATATAAGTCCTACTATGTGATCTCTAATAATATCCCAAGCTAGTTTTCCCTCTGAGGTGGCTAGTTCAAGTATGAGATCATACAAATACTTGGAAAAATATTAAGCCACCTACAATGTGTAAGTATGCCCTTTGCCCATGACTCATAATTATCGCGTTCCAGAATTACAACTGAAGGGTGAGCAGAAAAAACCATGATAACTCTTCAAATTAAAAAATCTGAGAAAACTGACCTTAGTACATATAAAGCATATCAAAATATACCATCTCACGCAAATAGATCCTTTCTAGGTGCCAAAACGTCCAAGTAATTGACAAAAATGTGAAAACACAAAATACTAAATATAATGTACTTGGGGAAGATTCTGGAAAAATAAATGATAGATCTCGAAATATCATAGAACCACCTTTCCAACGCCTATTCGTTTGCAAAAAATGTAGTTCAGACACAAAAGTTACGTCCCTCAGAGTGCAAAAACCATGATCTGACTTGACTGAGGAAAATAGCATCAAAACAAAAAAAATGAAGAAACCACACCTCCACCATCAAATCGGTGCCGAAATCAGCTTTCCAATGGCTTTTTTTTTTAAATCCGAGCTAAAACGCCCGAGATATGTTTGATTTTGTGAAAAAGGTCAAAAAAGGAATGAAGAAGGGCCTGGTGGCTCCCTGGCGGCACTCCAGTTGTGCAGAGGTGGCGGTTGGGCATCCGGTGGTGCGGTGGTGGAGCTTTGGCAGCGGGTCGGTGGCCGACCAGCGGTGGCTGGGCACTAGCAGAGACTAGGCAGATCGACGGCTATTGCTGGCGGCCGCTTCCTCTGCTAGTGGCTGCTTGGCTGCAGGGTGGCAGCAGCTTCCAAATATGAGGGAAGCTCAAATTTTTGAATAAAAAAGCTTTAAAAATTGATTTAAAATTGATTTAAAAAAAAAATTCACCTCAAAAATCGTGCCCTAGGGCCGTACGGCCTTGGGGCCAATTTTTTTTCCCTTTTTTTCAACTTTCACCTAAATTGATGAAAGGAAAGGCGTTTCTAGGGTTTTTGGACACTCTAATCGCGATGGCATCACATCGGGGCATGAGTCCTCTACTTATATCTAAAATCTTATAAAAAATAATTATCATTTTATTGTGGTTAGGGTGGTCAGACAGACACCTACTTCTTATTTATTCCCTAAAATTTAAGTACTACTGCATTGAAATTTCAAATTTTCACCAAATAGATTTTTATTTTTTTAAACAAACCTAGTAGTTTAGAAACTACATTCAATTTTCTATAGATTCTATTCTTACATATTTTTGAAATAATATAGATAACTTATTCAAATTTTTATGTCAAGTTGCCTAACTTTGATTTTTCTCAATTTTTTGCCACTTAAGGGCCTGTTTTTTCCATGATGATCCTGCACATACCCAAATTTCACAATATGCAAACTAAAGTGAAATCTTAAGAGAGGAATAAAGGTAACTTAATTAACATAATTAAGTTAAAACCTTTACTCTAACACTCCCAATGCCCAAATTTATTTCTCAACATATTCTATCAGATCCTTTGTATGATTTATCTACCTTTCTCCATTCTATCTTGAAACTTTCCTATTGTCATCCGGCCAAAAATAGACCTTCCATTGGTTTATTTCTATGGCTTGTCTTTTCTATATATAGTTATGCTACCTTTTACAACATTCATTTGAAAATATAGTCTCTTAAGTTAACAAGCCTTTTGCTTATTCCCATTCCACCATAAAACACTGCTTTATCAGAATGTCTGTTGGGTTAGGCACTCCTATTCGGCTCCTTTGTAAGAGGCCACAATACTGCTTTATTGGAGAGGTCACTAGTGAGAAAATTAAGCTTCTGGTAAAGAGATGTGACCAACTTGCCATGTTTTGTTTAAATGGGTGGATGACACAAACTTCATTACCGACGAGAACTGGCTCTAGAGCAACTATAACATCCTTTCCCACTTTGTGGCCTCTTTGCTTAACTTGAATGTGGCCAAACCCATGATAATCATCAAAAACTTGCTAATCTTCATCATTTTTGAGAATTGAGGGTCAAACGATAACTTGCACTACATTTTTCTTGGTTGAGTCAGAAACTGGTTCAAATTGTGAACCAATAGATGTCATCTGATTAACGACACTATTTTGAGATCAGGGGATAACTTGTATGTTGAAGGTTTCAAAACTCTCGATCAGGTCCCAAATCCGATATTTATATGACTTCATTCAGGTATTCTTCACAATTTCTCGACCACATAATTGGTTCACCACTAGCTTTGAATCTTTGAAAGCTTGCACTCTCTTTATACCCATTCTTTCTGTAAGGATTAAACTATGGACCAAGGCCTCATATTCAACATCATTATTTGAGCATGAGAACATAAAATGGTAAGCTTTGATATTTTCTAATCCCATCAAAGATAGTAGTCAAACACCCACTCCAGAGCCAACTTTAAACTTGGCACCTTCATAATATAGGGTCCATGGACGATTATGAGACGATTCATTGAATTCCTCCTGATCATCCTTCATTAGTTTTGAAAAGACTTGATCATCATCAAAAATCACATAGGTTCCTAGCACTGTTGCATGGATGTTGTCGAATGGATCAGAGTCAATGAATTGGTTGAGCAACACCTCTTTCTCAAGAGTTTAATCACTTGTATCTTCTTCATCTTCTATAATTTCTATGGAATATTTTTCTTACTGAGAGATGGAGGTATGTGCAACTTCATAGCATAGGACTAAATTGTCTGCAATGTGTTCAGGATGCAAGGATTCAAAAAGAATCTTCATCTTCGCCTTGTGCTTGGTTCTCAATATCAGGTGGGACTAGTCAAGTTCCAAGTATCTACCAAGCTTGGTAGTGAAATATCTTGATAGACACATTCTGAAGACCAGTGGAATGTCTATCACTACTAATTCTTGCGTGACTGTTTGACTTGGGCATGAGAAGAGGGTCAAAGACAAGTCTTTATCCGACCAATAGTTGGGACCTTCTTCCCATCAAGTTGCATGATTCCTTTCTCAAGGGGCTCATACTTAAGTTCCAAGGCATCAACCACTTGTTTTGGTATGATAGTTGTGCTGGCTCTCGAATCGATCATATTATTATGCAATAGCTTATCTCCCACAATAAGTGTTAAAAAGAAAGGTGTGGGCTTTGGCCTATTACCTCTTTCTCTCTTGCATTTTCCATGTCATTTGCATATGCTATAGCTTTTGATGCTTGAGGTTTCAACGCGGGTACTTTCTCTTTACTTTGATTGCATATCGGAGCTACTTCCATTTGAGGCATTTGCTCTTCTTTCTTCAATGCTTCCTGAAGCATAGTCTTTTGTTCTAGAATATATATGATGTCTCACAATGATACATTGGAAGGTGCCTTCTTCAATTGCTCCACCATGGTAAGCATTCTGACTGGTTGGGCCTTGGGCTTGAATGGTGGTGTTTCTCTTATTTTTGGAAGAAAAGATTCCATCATAACTGGGCTTGGTGTCTTTGCTCACCTCTTTCTTGGGAAACGATGGATTATATAGCTACGAAATAGGTTGAATGACGAGTGGTGGAGCCTACTTCTCTTGCGGTGGTGGTTGACATGGCTGAGGTCATGGTAGAGGTTGCTGCACATATTCTCTGGTGATCCTTCATTTATAACTTGCATTGTAATCCGACTGTACTTGTAGAGTAATAGTCATTGGAGCTTCATTCACGAATACCACATCTTCTTCCTCCATCCATGAGAATAATGCTTCATCAGGTGTAATGTCTAGCTCTTGCTCCAGGGACATCCCTTGCATTTTTTCTCTAAAAAGAGCATTCTCCATTTTGGAAGGCTCATATTCCTCTGCATTCGGGAGCACACCTTTGCTCCTTTGTTTTTCTATCTTGTTCTAGCATGGGATCATCTCTTTGCTCTAGTTGTCCTTTATCATGTGAAACAACATGGTGACCAGAGCTATCTGGTTCACGGATGTCATTTGTTAGCCTCCTCCTCAGGAAGGCCCTTAGTATGTGTTATGTTGATAGGATGGCCTGCTTCCTCCGTAGGTCTAGGTGCTCTTCTTTGAAGGCATTACCTACTGTAATTTAATGATAACCAACTCATTAGCAAAAGTTTGCATGAGACTCTTCATGTCACTAATATCCATTGCGATTGAGGAAGAGCCCAACATGTTGTTTTGGGTGATGAGATACACATACATGGACTGTCACATGACCAACATCAATTGTGTAGCATAAGTGCTTGGAGAAAATTCTTCTTGAGATGTTCTAGAGAGATCACAAATATAGGTGCATCGAGGGTCTTGGCAAAAGCTTCCCAACCTCAATCAGACTGTTTTGCATGCACAAAACCACCTCATATGCGTTGGGCAAGATGTATCCTCCCATGGAAGTTATCATAACTGTCATGTTTGAATTAAGAGCCTTCAGATAGAACATGAATTACATCATATAGCTAGGGGTGATCCCACAATAGTGGTTTACAATTTTTGGCCAAACTGGACACTGAAATTATTATTTTTAACTAAATCTTCACATTCAAGCACCTATAGCGGCTAAACCGTGAGGAATTTGGAGATGATGCAAACTAGAGTCTCCTCACATTTTGTCTGTAGATTCTAAAAATATTTTTTTCAAAATTTTTGGAATCATATTGCACTTCTTTTTCCATCTCCCATGAAAACTATTTTTTTTTTTCTGAAAACAACATTTTTTAAAAGTGACGCACATTGTATAACATGTAACTTTTTTTCCATGAATTCTAATTCTTTCAAATTTAGATTTATAACTCTGATATCTAGTGCTTCCACTTGGCTAGATAGTTTTTTTTTTTAATATTTTTTCTTTAATCAAGTTTCAAAGTCAAACCAATTACAATTCAGACATAGCGCGATTGTATAACACATAACCTTTTTTGTATACATCAAAATTCATTTTTTTTTGTTGGATCAAGGAATTCAATATTTGGTGTACTCCTATTTTTCAAAAAAATTTTTTGATAATCTACTATTTTTCCACATGTGTAGAACAGAGACCTTCATTTTTGATGAAAAACCTATGTTTAATAAAACTAAAAAAAAAATACATAATTAAACCAAAACATATTAAAATTATATTTTTTGGATAGCTCATTCTGAGGACTACTTGATTCAAGTTGGGTTTGTGAATATTCCTCCACTTTCATCCTCAACCCGAGCTTTGAAGCATAACAATTTAGGTTTTTTGTGAACAAGGTCAAAAATCAGGGAAAAGGGGGGTTTGCTAGAACCAAGGGGGTTCTAGCGAATCCCTAGGGGTTCGAGTGAATGAAGATTCATTCGAACCCCCTTCCCAAAGGGGGTTTTCATTTGTTTTTTTTTCGTGAATGCATTAAATGGGTTTGCTCGAACTCTGGTTCAAGCGAACCCTTTTTTGGTTCATTTGAACCAATGAGTTCATTCGAACCCCCAGAATGAATTTTTTTTTGCATGGGGTCATTTTTTACAAGTTTTCCTTCCTCATTCAAATTGTAAACCACTTTTGTGGGTTTACCCCTAGGGGTTAGGCAGTCACAAGGATCCTTTGCCAAGTTTTATCAAACCTAGTACTTAAATCGCTCATGGCCTCTTGCGGGGCCCTTTTGATGGTGATTAGTTGATGTAATAGTGAGGAGTGATCTCCCTTTTCTGAAAAGCGTTCGAACAACATCTCTTTGAGCTAGTCCCAAGAGATAATAGAGGTTGAGGCCAAAGATCGATACCAATCTTGGGCTTTTGTTTTGAAAGAGGCGACTAACAACCTTAGAGCGATATTTTCCTCTGCTATGTTATGTACCCTACATACCTCCACTATATCTTGAAGGTGTTTGGAAGGGGTATTGAAGTCTTCTCCAAAAAAATTTGTAATAGCCTTGAGGGCATTAGCAAGTATGGCAGGAAATACATTTGGGGGTGTGGGTGGTCGTAGCGGACTACTGCTATCCCATGTTTTGAAATTTCTAGGAGCAGGGGGAGGTTCATGAGTCATAGAGAAAAGATTCCTATGAATTGGGTATATAGGTATTCTAATCTGGAAGTTTGAGCCTTCGGGTGGAATAGATAAAGCTCTAGATATTGGGCTCTTACTACTTACTCTATTGCTCCTTACAGGTGATATAGAGCCTGTAAGTCTTCTCCTCCTAGGGGCTAAGGCAAGTAACTAAGAGTACTAGAAGTGACCTCTCCAAGATGCTCTTGTTTGGACTCTAGGCATGAAACTTCAAGTTTCCTTCTTTAGCCTAATTTAAGAAATATTTCTAACTTCTAATTAGGCATTCAAAAAACTTCTTGTCCCACCAGGCATGCTAGAAAAATAACTGTTGATCATCAAAGGTTGCGCCTCTCTGACAATCTTATGGGAAATTCTGTGAGTGGCGGAAAAATTGTGTCCCACTGAATACCTCCAGGATTTTTATAGAAAGCCAACTCTTCTTTGGGGTTTGGAGATAAGGGGAGAAACATAAAACATAAAAGGAAATGCACCAAATCTTTTACAACATTTCAAACCCAAATCATTCCTATGATTGATAATTAGACATAGAATGCCACAACCCTTCATTGTTGGAAAGAGAACGAACAAAAAAGGATAACATCAAGCATAGTGCAGACTTTCAAATCTTTCCACAGGTAGTGTTCATTAAGGTACGATCAAACATGAATATTTCTATGGGTAACAGAAAAATATTTGAGAAATCACATGAACTCTTCTTGCTAATACAACATAATAGAATAGAACAACTTTAAAAAAAATAGAGAAGTCCAATGACATAATCCATTTTTCTCAAGTTATTACTCTATCATACGAGCATAGAACATGGAAATCAACTACTTAAACTATTCAAATTTACCTTGTAAGACATAGTGTTTCATTCAAAATGAAAGCATGAAGAAAGAAAACTTGAAAAATGCTATACATGCATAGTTTCAACAATTTCTTCTCAGTTATTCATGATTTAAATATCAAATGAACTTTAAAATAGAGGTCAGATGCTAATCCAACAATAGTTTAAACCTTAAAAGATATAACATGCCAAAGAAAAGTAGTTCTGCAACTTTACTTCTGAGAAAAGTTCTATACCCTAATAAAACTAAAGAAATTTTTCCTTCAATAAAGGAAACTAAAATTTGGAATCCAACCCATCATTATGTCACAACCTTTTTTTATAGCCTCAGAAAGAAGAAACCACTGCCACAATACATAAGTAATTACTGCCAGATGTTAGTACTTGATAGCTCACTATTTGATCGTAGATCCTTAGTTAGGTCACAACAATTTTTGCTCATTAATTCTTCACTGCCGCATTAATGGTTTTCTGATATTTAGCAAAGATAGAGGTTCGTAAACAATGAAATCCTAAAAACAATCTAGAAAAAGGGTCTTGTTGACCAATCACATCACCCAAAGGCACTGAATCAAAGCTTCCATCTTAAAAAAAAAAGAAAAAGAAAAGGCCAACAAGCTCCGACAAACTCCCAAAAGATATTGTGTCATAAGAAACACAACCCTCCTATAGTGAAGAGATGATGCGTCACATGGGTGGGGATTCTATATTTTTTGAAAAAAAAATCTAAGAAAACTTTTTCCAAGCTGACATATGTCTCGGGCCCTCCTCCGAAAGGAAAATGCTAAAAGAAAGTCGTGCAACCACCACATGGTACAATGCCCATCTTTCTGACTAGTTTTGCATAAACCTAGACATCTCTAAATCCAAAACCAAAAAGAAGCTAAAGATCAAAACTTGACTAAGGGAAAGAAAAATGTTTCACAAAAGGTACACCCCAGTTGAGGGACTTTGGATTCCTGCAAGGATATGAGAATAGGAGGAAAAATTGAAAGTAGTTCAAATAAAGAAGAATAAGTGTGGGGTAGCCTTCAATATGCATCTTCGCTCCCATGACAAGGATGGAGAAAAATATTAGTATTGGTTAGTTCCCTGTTTATGGGACCCTTTGCATAGATTGTGAGGGGTGTTATTTTTTGGGAGGAGGTCCCTTTTTGTGGCCTCTCCATGTTTGGGCTAGGTTAAAAATCCCACTTTCAGCAATAAAAAACAAACAAAAGTTAAAATTACTTTTCTAGGGTCACAAACTTGGATTGTACCATGACCACACTCTAGCTACTACCATTATCCAACACCATCTAATAGCTATCACATAACTTCTTCTATGTAAAACCTACTATCATATCCTTGTCTAAGTGCAACTTCATATTGGTTATCCAGTTATCCAAATTCACTAAAAAATATATTACACCCATCAATAATTCTACTATAAAATTGGATACTAATCATAGACACTAGCTCTTCAAAACAAATATTATAATCCATAGTAACCAAGCATGTAAAAGATGAAAGATTAAAATCAATGGATTCTTTCTTATTATTGAAAGCATTTTCCCACTATAGTATAGAAAACAATTTTACATTATGTTTTGCCCCCCCTCTATTATTGAGCCTAATTTATGCTCTAATTGCCTAAACTTATGTATTTTGGAGCCCATTTTTACCCATTTTCAATAAATTACAAGCATTGAATAAATGTATCCAATTCATATGTTTCCCCCAACATTTGTTGTCCTAGAAATTTGGTCCAAGACCCATTTCTTAAGGGTGACTAGCTACCCCTTCTTAGCTAGAACCCATTTTTAAATATGTTTTTAGAGAAAATTTAACGTTCAAAATTCAACTTGCAAATGTTGGCTTTTGGGATCTAATTTTTGGAAAATTAAATAAATGCCTATAAATACCTAGTTATTTTATCACTTGAGATCCATCTAGCAAGAGGTTAAAGCATCCATAAATCTGCAAACATTCTAAACTCCATAAAGAAGGTTAGTTCATGCAAACTTACTAAATACTCCTATGAAATAATGCATGATGCCTCTCAAACAAGATAACAAAATAGAACTACTTAGAAGCATAAAATAAACATGATGCACAACTATTCCATATTGGATTGGTGTCACTTGTGAGAAATGACCCTTTACCAATCCTTGCTTAGATCAATGATAGATGCCTTGAAGATGGAGTGAAATGGGAAAAATTAGTTCTCAATTGAAGAGAGTAACTTTGCATGAAGGTTGTGGATGATTTGTTTAAGAATAAGCCTTCCATTTATAGATTCTCAAATGCTAAGACTGCTCAAAAGGGACCAATGTGGGATAATGTTTTATCCCTTGAAGTGTTGAATGGTCAACTATTCCTTGCATCAGCTCATTAAGAGCCCAAGGAGAGAGTTAAGAGTTTGTTGGGCCAAATAATGGTTGAGAAGCTACAAAAAAGAAATTAGACATAGTAACACAATAAAAACAAGTTGCATTAAATGACATAGCATTCATAACTTACCTTCATAATTGGATAACACTTCTAAGCTATAGACCATAACATTTAAGGCAAGCGCATCAAGTGTTCAACTGTAATTATGTCTCATTCTACACATTCAAATGGTGAGAAGACTTGACTACGCTTCTCCTATGTTTGAAAATTTCCATCCTTTTCTATTTCCATGGAAACAAAGAGATTCACAGCTCACATTGTGTCCTTTCAGCATGGGTATAATAGCCTTTGCTTAGATGTTTTAAATACATTTGTCTGGTTAAAGTTGGCAATTACGGAATATCAAGAAAAAATGATTGCAAACAAAATGAATGGTTGTGAGCAACGTGTTTGGAATGGCCTTGATTTCCTATTTTTAGAAAACTCAATCAAATGTAGTATTTATTGTGAAATAAACAATTCCTAATATAAATTTGAGTAAAGAACAGTTACGGGCATTTATGTGAACTCAGAATGCTATTCAATGGCTATGCACTTTAGTCAGCAATATAGTAGAAGTAGTGGTGACATCAGTAGCAGAAGTAGTGGCGACATCAATAACAGTTAATGCAATCCAAAATGAGTAAATACCAACATCAATGCGAATAATAAAGGGATTACAGTCCATTACAATTAAGCTGCAGATTTAGTCCAAGTTGTGCTTACCTACTGTAAGGCATGTTTCAAACGTTACCCACTGTGTTAAGGCAATGTACCCGACATGTTCAGTCATCAAATCCATAGTTATATTTTTTGGGAGACTTAATATTTTGTCTGTGAAATAAATTCATAATCTGTAGCCAGCAAGAGTAACACAAAATTTGAAATTTATGTGCCCAACAACATTAACTCCTCTACAGATATTTATTTCCTGTCACCTTTGACCAACATTCGTCTTTCGAAGAAATGTCATTAGTGTAACTTGATGTGTTTGAGGATAGTTGTATCAGCGATAAAAGGAAGGATGACTAACATCAATTCTGATATTTACTTGGTCTCCTCCTTTGTCAGGATGAAATGATTGCAAGACCGACTCAATCTATGACTATTGATAGGCGTGCAAAATCCCTCTGAACCTTGCTTAATAGTATTCAATAATCATGACTCCAAATCTGTCAAAATTCATAATATAAGCCTGTTATGCTTCTGTATTATGTCACATTCCATAAGCAAATACGAAAATGTTGTTGTAGCAAATACCTGGGTAAATATACGTGCAAACTGTGGAAGCAAAGTCAAGGCAATGCATTGTTGATAGAATACACAAATTTACTCAATGATAGCATAGAAAAATCATGTGAACTATTTGACGGTATGACTCAAAGAAATGTGGTCCCATAACTACAATTATAGCAAGATATAAAGCAACATATGCATGTGAGATAGAAACAAACTTAGGATTGGGAAATGCACATTTCTCTTCCTTTTGAATGAGCAACAAGGAATGCTTGAATTCTTCGAGTTGAGTGAATGATTTGTCTTTACTGCCCCTAAAATGAATATAGACAAAAAAGATACCTTCATTGTACACAAATCAAATGGTAGCAATTGAATACATTGTGATCTGATTTATAGATTTCGGTTGACTGGAAACATAGCGGGGAATCAGATGAGGGATGAGTGAATGACTTGCAAAGGAGGTATTCACAGCTCAACTGTATATAGATCAGAATGGATTTATAAGCTAGACAAGGTGAAAAGAGAAATGGATGATTAATTGCATTGACCAAAGAAAGATCAAAATGCAGTGACCAAAGGAGGTATTATAGCTCAACCATTTAGGGTCTAGGAGCCCACACACTCCTAACTGTGTGACTTATTCAAGAGGACGCATGTATGGTGAATCAACACAAATGCATCCTAAGAATGTGTCAATGGTAATCACACATCTGGATATTCATTTAAGTTCACAAGACACTATATCCAAGGATAATACACATGAAATAGTCAGGAAAGCAACATCGCTTAAATAGAAAAGAGCCTGCCATAGTGATATTGGTGACAAATTCGCTTGAAGAGATGGATGAATTCAATATGATAGATTTTCTGCCAAAGATTACTCTATATAAAATAGAAAAGAGCACCGATTACACTACATATTAAGTCCTGATAGATTTGTTGGCCAGGATGGATGAAGTTTTAATATGACAGAGAGGTCAATCATGATAAATAGCCTTTAACTAAACATCAATTAAGGAAAATAGATAACCTCCCAAACTGAATGTAGTGATCTATGTTAGGTAAATATAAGAAAAAAAAGCACTGCTTAAATAAGAATTAGATGAATGCAAAGTAGTATTTCTAATAGCATTCCTATTCCATGAGATAGAAAACAAAATGAAGTAATATAAAATGGAAATGAAATGCATTACTTGTGCCCCTCCCTCTAGCACCATAAAGAAGCACCCATAAATCTGCAAACATTCTAAAATCCATAAAGAAGGTTAGTTCATGCAAATTTACTAAATACTCCTATGAAATAATGCATGATGCCTCTCAAACAAGATAAAAAAATAGAACTACTTAGAAGCATAAAAGAGACATGATGCACACCTATTCCATATTGGATTGGTGTCACTTGTGAGAAATGACCCTTTCCCAATCCTTGCTAAGATCAATGATAGATGCCTTGAAGATGAAGTGAAATGGGAAAAATTAGTTCCCAATTGAAGAGAGTAACTTTGCATGAAGGTTGTGGATGGTTTGTTTAAGAATAAGCCTTCCATTTATAGATTCTCAAATGCTAAGATTGCTCAAAAGCGACCAATGTGGGATAATGTTTTAGCCAATGAGATGAAGCCACTTGTCACCTTGTGAGTGGTTGAGGAATGTGCAAGTTTGGTGAATGTGCCAAAGACGGGGAGATTCAAATTTGAATTTGAGAGTTAAATGCTAAGTGGGGGACATGTAAGAGAAGTTATTGCCATGTTGGAAGGGACAAGTCAACTTGCCTTCATATTCAAACTTGAGGAATATTCTTCCAAAGATGTCGTGTTGAGAGAAAATGATGATTTTAATAAATCAATAAATTGATTTATTTGTGCAAGTGGTAAAAGCTAGAGGATGTGATGGGTGGTTAGATTAGATTAATCATAGTTTGATTAACTTAAGATGGTGATTAGGGGTTTTTACCTATTTGACTTAAATATTTTGATTTATTTAAATCAAGAGAGTGAAATATGAATTTTGAGATTTAATTAAATAAAGTTTGGTTTATTTAATTAAAAGGATGATGCAAGATAAAGGTTAATTAATTTGAGGAAGATAAATAGATAGGAGATGATTTATAAAAGATGAAATGTTAGGATTTGATTGATTTATTTAAATGAGGTAATGATGAAGTGAACTTATTTAATTGAAGGATGAAATGTTAGATTTGATTAAATGATGGTTATTTAATTAAACTAGTGGATTGAAATGTATGCATATTTTGTGTGTCTACAAAGGTAAACTTCAAGATCATTTAAGAGCAAGTCAATAACAACATTTTAGAGATTTATTGTTGCAATTCAAGATCCAAACATCATGAAAAAATGTTTGTGAGTTTATGTTATCATATTGTCATTATTTTGTGATGGTGAACATGTTTTTGTAGGTCTCCAAAACATCCAAGAATTTCAACAATTCAAGATCCAAATACTTGACGTGATGTGTATGTCTTTATTCCTTCAAGAAAGTCATTAAAGAGTGGTGAGTTGCAGTGTTGTGTTCATTCATCATTTCCTTCCTTTCCATTATCAGTTTATCATTGGTATTTCCATTGTGGAAATGGAAACACTAAAATGGGTTTTGATTGAGGAAAGCCCCTATATGGCACAACATCTCCCCTCTTTATGAATGTACAAGTTACAAGTTTGGAAAGAATTGAAAAGATCTTGAAGGAAAATTTTCCATTGTTGCATTTATTGTCATCAATATTTTCAATGCACAAATTCTCACCTATAGAATTTATTTATGAAATTTTGATAGTGGGACAAGTGAAAAACAAAAGCTTAGATCTCGAAGGTCAAAGACCCTAAAAATTTGAGTATGACTCCCTTACAAAGACTTAGTCACCATTGGGTGCCCTATTCTTTGTAGGCCTATTGAAACAATTTTTTAGGGTAGGTACACATAAGTCTTCACCTTCCAAATTTGTTGGAACTTGACTATTTTTGTTTATCAATTGTCAGGATCTTACATTTTAATATTATGGTATATAGGATTATTAAGTTAATCATTCCAAAATATTTCCAATTAATTCCAACCCCCAATTAGATGTAGATCTAGAACTTATTGGCTCACCTTCAAGGATGAAAGTTAATATTTTCAACTTCTTGATCTACATCCTAATGAAACTTGGGAAAAGGTTCCTTGCATCCTAGGTTCTTTGCATTTAGGACCTAGGATCCCTTTTTATATATTTCATTTTGGTGAACCTGACATGTTAACACTACAAACTTTTTGAAATTGGAAGCTTTTCAAACCTTAGATCTAGGCTTTTCTTTGCATTGCTTTGCATTTCTCATTTAGGGTTTCATAATTGCATCATAAATTATGCATCACATATTGCACTATAGGTTGTATTAGAGTCATATTTAGAAAAAATATATATTTAAATCATTTTCATTAGGATTGTAAAAGTTTGAAATTTCTATTTGAATTTAATTTACTACTTTCAATTAAGCCTTAAAAAAGTGAAACAAATTGCATCAAGTTTTGCTTCAAGTTTGTATCAAATCATCATTTTCAAAATATTGCATCTTACAATCAATCAATTGTTGTATGATTAGGATTTGCAAATTACATTCAAAGTTGTCCTTTATTGTGGCATATTGACATTTCAATTACATTGTTCGAATTGAAGAAATTTAGGAAAAAATTCACTATTAAGTCTATCTGTAAATAGAAATAGTAACCTTAAACAATAGCTTAGACATTCAATTTTTCAATTTTCAGACCCCTAATCAAGGATTCAATTGCCATTGGGTGACCCTATCCTTGTATAGGCGCATTAATTCAAACTTTTCCATACATTTTTGTCTCTATTTGCTTAGTCTATTTGTGCCTGCAAAACCTAGAATTGGAATTCATAATTGTATATTTTTAGGCATCTTTCTTATAGTTCATAAAGTGGAAAATATTACAGCATTTGATTTAAAAATTGCATAAAAATCATCATTTTTAGGTTATGGTATCTTAGAATTAGTCAATTATTGCATCTTAGATCTAAAATTTGCATTCAAATATTCTAAAAACATTTTCACCTTTGTTTCACACTTGCATTTTCCATTAAGTTGTCTTAAATTGAGAAAAATCTAGAAAATATCATTGGTTCAACCTATTTGCAACCAAAGAAAGAAACATTAAACAACAAAAAACTTTAGTTTTTCAATTTTTTGAACCCTAATCAAGGACCCAGTTGCCATTGGGCAACCTTGTCCTTGCACATCTGTCTCAAGAAATTTTTTCACATATTTATATCTTCGTAGTTTCATTTTGTTCCCACTTGTTAGTTCTCAAAAACACAGGTTGAATGCCTCAAGAGACTGCCAATCTCTCGATACGCTTTAGGGTAACAGAAAAGGTCAAGTGAGCTCAACCTTCTACTCTTTAGGTGCTGCAAACCTAGGTGGGTGTACCTCTCTGAATAATAAAGACTTGACTTGGAATTATCTTCTTACAACAACTTGTTCACAATGGTAGATGGGAGTGAATAGATGAAATCCACTTGAAAACAGTGACAATATTCTGATTTAAATCCTAAATACTCAATTAAAAGAAACTACATGAATTTATAATGATGAAGTGCAGAGACTAGTGCCTTGTTGGGTATGCGGAGTCAAATGAGATCAAGATGAGCAACACTCTTTGGATGAGACACAAATTATCTGGCATACGTTTTGTTTACAACTTGTATAAACATGCAAGACTATGACTACTAAGTTCTACTTCAATAATCCAAAATGAATTTCTCTGGTTACTGTGATCAATAAAAAGGATTTAATCTTTGCTTGAAAGAACCAATTGATTAATCACACAAATACAACAAATGTGTATTGATAAATTGAACATAAACTTGTTATGTCAATTTAAACAACCAGAAAATATCAATCATGGAGATAACTTAGCAGTATTCTTCATTCAATTCAACAAATAATTGACACCAGAGAAGTGCAGCAACATCAATTGAATCTCATAAATACCTCCATTGTGAAATCATGCAATATTAGCCTCTATTCTGATAATTTTACTCTACTGTATCTACTTGCAGTGTATCAAAAATCTAATTTCTGGTGGTCATTAACAACTACAACATACTTAAATTTATACATCAGCATGAGAAAAATATCAAAATAGAGATTCATGTTAGCCCTCCACAAGATTCGGGCTCAATTCAAGTCGGCCAGTAGTGATTTTCAAATATTCTTCATGTCGGCCACAAGACTTATGTTTCTATTATTCATGGTGGGTAGTCGCCAAGACAGTCATGAAAGTATGCCGAAGGAAATTCATTCGTATATCGTAGTCTTCTCATGTTCATTTGTTCCTTGTGCATCGCCGTGACCAACCGCTTGTTATATCGAAGCCAAGAAGTATCGCCTTTGTTTCGCCATAGCCTTATGCTGTCAGCGAGATGTCATGCAGATTTCACTTTGTTTCATTGAAAGTCCTTCACCACTTGTAGGTCACCATAACACCTCACATGTTACACCGAAGCCAAAGGATATACTTTTGATTCTTTAAGTCTCGCTGTGACCACACAACATCGGTGAGAGTCTATTGCGAGTAAACTATGTTTTTCCGAAAGCCTCGAGCCACAATATATCGCCAAGACCAAAATATTTTCACACCGATGGAAATCACCTGTTCTAATGTTTCTCGCTATAACTTGTAACCGTCGGGGAGACCCTATGTAGACTATACAATGTTTCACCGAAGGCTTCGAAGTCAATCGTGTTTTCCAAGACCAAAATATTTTCACACCGATGGGGACTCCATATGCATTATTGGTGAGACCGAAGGTCACTCGCCAAGATGATAAATCGAAAGCCCCAACCATACTGAAAAATAACCATTTGTCTTGTGTATCGGGGAGACCTGTCAACATCGGGGAGACTTCACAGAGATTAAAACATGTTATATCGAAGTATCCCGAGCCCACACCTGTTCGCCAAGAGAGCTCTGATCTCACATCGACATCCTTTTGTTTTCCATCGTTACCTGTTGGAAAGACCCAACCCTTTTGTTATGACCCTTTGTTGAAGCCACCATTGTCTTACCAAAAGTAGCTTTGAAGAAAGTGTTTGCATCATTGGTGAGACAAATGAAACTCGCTAAGACTCTTCGCTGATATAGCCAAGTCTGGCCGAAGAGAATCCATAATGCGCTTGTCGCTAAGACACCCTAATCTCGGTAAGATGTTAGCCCGACCGTTTGACTCCCACCAATGAATCCTTCCACACACACAAGTCGGTGAGACATACAGAACTTGGTGAGAACCTACCCTGAAAGCTATAAGATATGCCGATAGGAGCCTCCACGGTTGCTGAAACAATATGGATGTAATGCCGATAACTACCAACAGAAAAATGTCAGTCGCCACAAAGAGAACATGTCATGCCGATACACTTGAAACAAAATATTTTAGCAATAAAACATAATGGGTTAGGGAGACCCAAATAAACTTATGCCAATATGGACCAAAGTGTAAAAAATGCAAATATGGATGAAATCTATGGGGCAGTATGGGCAGAATGTGGATAAAGCACCATGAAAATAGTGGAAATGTGGCTTAGGTAAATATCACATGGAGACTCAGGGGATATGAAAGTATGTAAAAATCATCAGATTTTAATAGTTCCAACAGTGGCTCTATCTGGGGATGAATGATAGTTAGATCATTGCAAGTATCCAGAATCTTGGGTGAGCAGACAAGACAGAAAATGATGAACCAGTGAGCAGCAAAGGAGTGAATGGTAATGCAAATGAATGCAAAGGAATCAATGAAAAATGAATGCAAGATGGAAGTGAATGGAAAATGATAGTGAAATGGAGATGGACAAAATCCTAAACTACTGTGCATGGAATTTTTTTTTAAAGAGGATACACAAGAGTTGTCCATGCACTAGCAACCCTCAATCCTCTGTGTTGCTTAAGAAAAGAAAAACTTCAAGAATTGCCCATGAACAGGCAATTCCTGATCTTCACCAGCCATGTTCTGTAGATAGTATGAATCTTCACCCTTCTTTCCAATAACAACAAAAGGTCCCAACCAAAGAGCTTCAAATTTACCATGCTTTCCCTTCTCTTGATACCTTGCATTTCACATTAACACCAAGTCATTCTCTTCAAATTTTCTATTCTTTGCCTTCTTTTCAAATAGATACTTCATTCGTGCCTGTAACTTCATGTTTTGACTTTGGGCCTCTCTCCTTACTTCATCAAGTTCAACAAGTTGTTCCATTCTATCTTCCATAGGCTCAGGGACACCTAGATCTTCCTGAAGGATAAATTTATAGACTGGCAGCAAATTCTGTAGAGGCATTCTAGCTTGTGCTCCATACACTAACTCAAATGATGATTTTCCAATTGCCTTCTTCACAGTGATCCTATCAGCCCACACAACTAGTTTTAATTTTGCATCCCAAGCCTTCTTGTTCTGTCCCAGCATCCTTCTTATAATCTTCAAAAGACTTTTATTGCTAGACTATGATTAACCATTGGCTTGTGGATGATAAGGAGCTGCATAAGAAATAGTAATACCACACTTATCACAAAAGCTTTTGAATTCATCTAATCTAAAGCACATCCCATTGTCTATGATTATCCTCAATGGTGCACCAAATCTAATGATAATATTGTCCATCAAGAAATTAGTCACTACCTTACTTGTAGCCTGCTTGGTTGGGACTGCCTCCACCCATTTTGTAAAATAGTCAGTGGAAACTAGTATCCATTTATGTCATCCACTTGACTTCTCCTGTATCTCTCCAATGAAATCGATTCCCCATTGATGAAAAGGGGCATCAACTTGCAAAGGTCAAAGTGGTAAAGCACCTTGATACTTCAATTTTCCAGAAAACTTTTGGCAAGCCTCACACTTTCTCACATGTGTAAAGGAATCATTAAAAAACTTTGGCCAATAATACCCAGCCCTGAGAATTTTGTGTGTAGTTGTCTTTGTTGAATAATGACCTCCACAAACTCCTTCATGCATTTGACTTAGAATATGCTTGGCCTGTGACTCATCCAGACATAACAACAATACGCTATCCTTGTTTTTCCAAAACAAATCTTCATCAATAAAGACATAGTTTGATGCCTGCAACTTCAAAGTTCTCTTTTGGCTATCACTTAACCCATCAGGACACTTCATATATTTAAGATAATGCATAACATCAGTATACTAAGGAGTATGTTCAATGCTTGCAACTGTAGCCCCTTCTTCAACATTGCAGATCTGATTTGCCTCAATATTAGTTTCTGCCATCAGCTTAGCCAAGCCTTGGGCTCTTACCAACTTAGTGATCTGTATTTCCATGTCAAATTCTTGAATCTTTTTGATCCATCTGCATCTTTTCCCTGTGACTTCAGATTGTGTTAAAATGTCTTTGACAACAGCATGAGGGACATAAGCAATTACTTTTGCTCCAACAAGATATGGTCTGAATTCTTTAATAGCCTTCACTAGTGCAAATGCCTACTTTTCCATTTTGTCATACTTCAATTCAGACCTCTACAATGATTTACTAAAGAAAGACACAAGCTGTTCATAACCACCCTCATTCTTCTGTAACATAACAACAACAATAGTATGCATTGAGGCAAATCAAAAAATTTGAAAAGGCTTTGTAAAATCTAGAGATTTAAGAACAGGAGCCTCTTTGATAGCCCTTTTGATAGACATGCATCCAAAACTTCAACAGTCCAATCCATTTTTTGTCCTTTCTTCAACATTTTAGATATGGGTTTGATGATCTCAGCAAAATTAGAAATGAATCTTCTGACAAAATTAATTTGTCCAAAGAAAGACTGTATTGCCTTAACAGTCTTGGGAATAGGAATTTTATCAATAGCATCAACTCTCTCAGGATCTATTATAATTCCTTCTTTTGAGACAATATGACCCAAAAGCTTACCCTTTGTGATTGCAAAATGATACTTCTTTGGAGTTAAACTAATACCATATTCAAGAGCTTTGATAAATACCTTTTCAAGATGTTGCACATGATCTTCATCCCTTTTTGAATAAGCAATCAAATCATCTTGGTACACCACCATGATAACATTGATCAAATCAGCAAATGCTACATCCATGGCTCTTTGGAAAGTCACTCCAGCATTGGTGAGACCAAATGGAATTCTTATGTATACATATGTTCCCCAGGGAGTTGTAAAAGTTGTCTTGTATTGCTCAGATTCTTTAACTTTAACCTGATTGTATCCAGAAAACCCATCCATCATGGACAACAGCTCATAGCTTGTCACCTTATGCAATATTGCTTCCATGTTGGGTAGAGGATAATTATCCTTGAGAGATGCCATGTTTAGATTTCTAAAGTCCACACATAATCTGATATCACCATTCCTCTTTCTTACAGGAACCAGATTTGAAACCCATGTTGAATGTCTGATTAGCTTAATAATTCCTCCATCACTGAGCTTTGTCAATTCTTCCTACATCTTAGGCTCCAGTGTTGGGTTTATAGGCCTTTGCTTCTATCTAAAAGGCTTGGCATCTAGCTTCAAAGGTATTTCATGCTGAAATAAATCCTCCCTATATGCTTTCAGATCTTCATAAGACTAGGAAAACACATGTTTGTACTTTCTCAACAACTCAATTAGCATTCTTTTAATTGTTGGGCTTATTTTCTTCCCAATGTACACCTTTCTTGGTGCTATTTCAGTCCCCAAGTTAATTTATTCAACATCTTTTTTGACTGGAGTTTGCTTCATAAGGGACTGATCACTTCTGTCATACACTCTCTGTAGTGCCACTAAGCCTTTAGGAAGTTTATTTGTTTTGAGCTACAAAATTTCCTTTCCAAACATTGTTTGCTTCCCATCTACTTCTTCAACCAAAGCATTGAAGTCAATTTCTTGTGCTTCATATTGGTCTATACAGTGCAAAAATTTCAAGAGATTAGCATCATCATTGAAAAATTTCCAGCTATAAATATTGTCAGGAATAGTATGCCTTGTCTTGAACTCAATCTGTGACACCCCAGCCAGTGTAATATCATCCCTTTTGAGCACCACATTTGCTGAGAAATCAGCCATTATGTTCTTTGATCTATCAATCCACTCAATTGAAAATGCATTGAACAACTCAATGGTGTCCCATACAACATTCCTATATTGTTTTAATCTTTTGTGCTTTGCTGCATATTTTCATTTAATCTGTGAAACAACCAACTTAGAATCACCTAAAATAGCCAGCAATTTAATCTTGTGTTTCACAGCTATGTTCAAGCCTATCAATAAAGCTTCATACTCTGCCACATTGTTTGTACATTCAAATGCTAATAGAAAAGAGTACTTAAAAGTAATACCTCCAGGCGAAACAAATAAAATCCCAACTCCATTACCCTCTTGACTACAAGCTCCATCAAAGTACATTTTTCATATGTTATTACAATCCTGTGCAACGTGTTTTTCAATTGGATCACCATTAATTAATTCTAGCTGAGCTGGTTCAATTTTAAAACTCCCCAGATCAACATCACAAAAATAATTAATTTGATCCTGTGGTACACATTCAACAAGATGGCTCATTCTTGGTTCCCTGTGTAACTTCACTTCTTGGCCATTCACTAGTATTGTAGCATAAGATAAATCAAATTGAACATTTCCACCTATAGCTGCAATCCACTGCCTTGACAAAAGCATCCCAAATTGAGGAGTATCAATAACTGTTATGTTTATATTGTATGTTACCTATGGATATGTAGCTAATTTGACTTCAACATCCTTCATGATACCAACCACAGGAATAGGTTTGTTATCTATTGCATAACACTTGCCTCCAGTGATATCAACCCACATGCCAAGCTGCTTCATTACTCCGGCTGGCATAATGTTTATAACAGCACCAAAATCTATCATACAGTTCCTCAACAATTTATTATTTATAAGCAATGTGGTGAAGAAAGGATCCACTTGTGGAGAAGTTGTTAGAACATCACCCAAACATACTTTTGAATTATTTATCTTTTCCTGCCTATTGACTTCTTCATAATTCATATGTTTTTCATTCCCATTTGTAATCAATTGAACAACATTATCTCTATACTCCTTAATTTTCATCAATTCAAGTAGCGGGATAGACATCTTTACTTGGGATAATGCCTGTGTGAAGTCAAAATAGGAGCCCTCCATCTTAACAGTCTTCTTTAGCTCTGACGTTTCTCCTTTGCATTCTTCTTTTTCTTTTTTACAAGGCTGATCAGACTTTTGTATTTCCTTGTGTAATTCTTCAACTTTCTGCTTTTGAACAGGCTTCTCTCCACTTTTATCACGCCGCTTATTTTTTGGCCTCTTTAAAGTTTCCTGTGTTGCCTTTTGATCCTTTATAAAAATTCCCCCAGGAACTCCATCAAGCTCATTAACTTTTCTGTTTCTCAACCAGTATGAAATTTTGGCTTTCTCAACTACAGCAACAGTTATTCTCTCCTTTCGTCTTCAGTGAGTCTCCTTACACTACTCTGAGCAGGATCCTCAACAGGGTGTGGCTATGTGTAATCTTCATCAGAATCATAAAAGATCTGTTGCTCAGCCATATGGACATTATACTTCTAATTAGACACATCATACTCATAGCCTTCATCCTCTGAAGATGAATTTCTTTCCTCAACATAGTGAAAAACATTTGAAGTCAAATATACAGTGTGATCTTCTCCATTATTTTCCCTCAGCATCCCTTCTTCTTGCATCCTTTGAGCTACAACACAATAATTTGGAGAATGTGGTTGGTTACAAAATTCACAAAAGTAATTATTACTCACCATGTAAGTTCCCTTCTTGCTCAATGGGTCAGGGGTCTCTTTGCCTCTTGGCCTAACTGTGATAGGTTTCCCATCTTTCCAATCTGTATTGTAAGGTATATCATGCAGCCTTGGCCTTTCACTTCTATTTTTGTTTCTATATGTATTCTCTTGTCTATACTGATAGTTATTGCTTTGTTGAGGAGGCCTCGGGTTGTCTCTTTTATTAGTTATACCAGCAGCTTTCCTGTTGTTTTCAATTGTCAATGCAATTCTATGTGCTTTAGCCAAATCCCTTGGAAATCTATTTCTCAGTTCGTACCCTATTTTAGGATCAAATGCATTTAAATAAACACCCAATGCAACAGAATCTGGAAACCTTGATCCAGGAGGTACCTTAGTCTGCAATTTATTAAATTTTCGGTTGAAATCATAAATTGAATCATTCTTATTTTTCTGAATTCTCATTAATTCATGAAGAGCTGCATCTGGAGCATTTTGATTCCCATACTACTCTAAAAATATGTCTTGAAATGCTTGGAGAGAATTGATAGAGAATGCTAGCATGCTGTTGAACCAATCCCTGGCATCTTCAAGAAGTGACATCATGAACAACTTCATGTGTAGATCTTCATATGGCACATCTATGTCCTGAATGAAAATATTAAAACTCCTTAAATGCTCTTCAGCTGTGACTGCATTACTCCCTATGAATTTAGGCACCATATTCCTCCAACTGCTATCCATAGGGTAAGGATACAACTAAAAACCAGCTAAATCAAACTATTTGATCATGGTTGTATGCTGGTGAGGGAGAGGAATGGGTGGATACTAATGTTGATACATAGGATTATTAAACTATGCATTATGTTGTGGAATGTAATGTTGACCTAGAGGTGGATGCATATCTGTATGTTGTGTGGGAATATGAGGTGGACAATTTGGCTACCTGTAATGATTCCCACTCTTATTGTGAGGAATATTTTGTTGATTGGAAGGTCTTGCACCATGATCACCCTGCTTGTGAGGTGGGACATACTTTGGGCCACCAGCTGTTTGATCATTAACTTGGGCCTTCTGTAATTTAGCCTCAAGTTCTTCTATCCCCTTCTTTTGTAACTCAAACAGTACTTTCACTTCATCAGGAAGCTCGTGATCACCAAATAAATTTTGGTTACCCTCCATCTTCTGGTCATATTCATGCTGAATCCTTATTCTTTCAGGTTCGAACCTAGCCTCAAACTCAGCTTGTTTCTGAAAATCATGAAAAGGATTTACTTGCTCCTCAGGAGTACAAAGTTCTACACTAGAACTATCTTTCCATGTGTCATACCTGTCATAAGTTTAATAGTGTTGTTTTGATGCTTTATCTCTATTTTTCATGGACATATCTTCAACTACCTTTTTACCTCTATCATTCCTATCATCTTTATGTGTCCATTTGTTGCCTCCAGCAAGAGCTCTAGTATGACCTCCCCTGAACTGAGATATTCTTCCATTCATGGTGAAATTGTGCAAAAAAAATTGTCAGAGTCGCCACTCACTTTCCTAAAAGTGAGAAAATGCTTGATACTTTTTGTTCCTAGCGGAGTCTGTGCAAGATTTATGACTCTATGATTAAGGCTTTGATTCTAATTATTCCCCAGTGGAGTCACCAATTTGTTAATTCTCAAAAATGCAGGCTGAATGCCTCAAGAGACTGCCAATCTCTCGATAGGCTCTAGGGTAACAGACAAGGTCAAGTGAGCTCAACCTTCTAATCTTTAGGTGTTGCAAACCTGGGCAGGTGTACCTCTCTGAATAATGTAGACTTGACTTGGAATTATCTTCATACAACAACTTGTTCACAATGACAGATGGGAGTGAACAGATGAAATCCACTTGAAAACAATGACAATATTCTGATCTAAATCCTAAATACTCAATTAAAAGAAACTGAATGAATTTATAATGATGAAGTGCAAAGACTAGTGCCTTGTTGGGTATGCGGAGTCAAATGAGATCAAGATGAGCAACACTCTCTGGATGAGACACAAATTATCTGGCATACATTTTGTTTACAACTTGTATAAACATGCAAGACTATGACTACTAAGTTCTACTTCAATAATCCAGAATGAATTTCTCTGATTACTATGATCAATAAAAAGGATTTAATCTTTGCTTGAAAAAACTAGTTGATTAATCACACAAATACAACAAATGTGTATCGTTAAATTGAACATAAACTTGTTATGTCAATTTAAACAACCAGAAAATATCAATCATGGAGACAACTTAGCAGTATTTTTCATTCAATTCAACAAATAATTGACACTAGAGAAGTGCAACAACATCAACTGAATCTCATAAATACCTCCATTGTGAAATCATGCAATAATAGCCTCTGTTTTGATAATTTTACTCTACTGTATCTACTTGTAGTGTATAAAAAATCTAATTTCTGGTGGTCATTAACAACTACAACATGCTTATTTATACATCAGCATGAGAAAAATATCAAAATAGAGATTCATGTCGGCCCTCCACAAGATTTGGACTCAATTCAAGTCAGCCAGTAGTGATTTTCAAATATTCTTCATGTCGGCCACAAGACTTATGCTTCTGTTATTCACGGTGGGCAATCACCAAGACAGTCACGAAAATATGCCGAAGGAAATTCATTCGTATATCGTAGTCTACCCGTGTTCCTTTGTTCCTTGTGCATTGCCGTGACCACCGACTTGTTATATTGAAGCCAAGAAGTATCGCCTTTGTTTTTCCATAGCCTTATACCGTCAGTGAGATGTCATGTAGATTTCACTTTGTTTCATCGAAAGTCCTTCACCACTCGTAGGTCGCCATAACACCTCACATGTTACACCGAAGCCAAAGGATATACTTCTGATTCTTTAAGTCTCGTTGTGACCACACAACATCGGTGAGACTCTATTCTGAGTAAACTATGTTCTGCCGAAAGCCTCGAGCCACAATATATCGCCAAGACCAAAAGATTTTCACACCGATGGAAATCACCTGTTCTCATGTTTGTTGCTATAACTTGTAACCATCAGGGAGACCCTATGTAGACTATACAACGTTTCACTGAAGGCTTTGAAATCAATCGTGTTCGCCAAGACCAAAATATTTTCACACCAATGGGGACTCCATATGCATTATCGACAAGACCGAAGGTCACTCGCCAAGATGATAAATCGAAAGCCCCAACCATACCGAAAAATAACCATTTGTCTTGTGTATCGGGGAGACTTGTCGATGTCGGGGAGACTTCACAGAGATTAAAACATGTTATACCGAAGTATCCCGAGCCCACACCTGTTCACCAAGAGAGCTTCGATCTCACACCGACATCCTTTTGTTTTCCATCGTTACCTGTCGGCAAGACCCAACCCTTTTGTTATGACCCTTTGCCGAAGCCACCATTGTCTTACCGAAAGTCACTTTGAAGAAAGCATTTGAATGGTCGGTGAGACAAATGAAACTCGCCAAGACTCTCCGCTGATATAGCCAAGTCTGGCCAAAGAGAATCCATAATATGCTTGTCACTGAGACACCCTAATTTTGGTAAGATGTTAGCCTGATCGTTTGACTCCCACTGATGAATCCTTCCACATGCACAAGTCAAGGAGACATACAAAAATTGGTGAGACCCTACCTCGAAAGCCATAAGATATGTTGATAGGAGCCTCCACGGTCGCCGAAACAATATGGATGTAATGTCGATAACTGCCAATAGACAAATGCCAGTCGCCACAACAGAGAACATGTCATGCCAATACACCTGAAACAAAATATTTTAGCAATAAAACATAATGGGTCAGGGAGACCTAAATAAACTTATGCCGATATGGACCAAAGTGTAAAAAGTGAAAATATGGATGAAATCTATGGGGTAGTATGGGTAGAATGTGGATAAAGCACCATGAAAATAGTGGAAATGTGGCTTAGGTAAATATCACATAGAGTCTCAGGGGATATGAAAGTATGTAAAAATCATCAGATTTTAATGGTTCCAACACCACTTTCAAATGTTTGATTTGAAATTATGAAACAATGTTAGTACATATGCAAGAAAGGTGTATTTTTTCTTAATTTGTTGCAAAATTTGGAAAAATTGTTGTATTTCAGATCTATATAAAAAAATTTTACATCATGTTCTCATTATAGAAATATTGTGTAATGCATATTCTATTCTCAAACCTCATTGGTAATTTTAAGGATTTTTTATTGCAAGCATATGAAAATGAGTTTATTGTCCCTCTCTTGTTGTTTTTCATTGATCCCTCTCCCACTATCCCTCTAGTGAGTGAAGCTAGTTTAGTGAAAGAGAATACAATCTTGGAAAATCATGATAATCGTGTTTGTTCTTCTCTCTATATCTCTCTTATTTGTGAAGGATTTATTTTGGTCTTAGAAGATCCAATCATTGAAAATAATGAGAATCTTGTTTTTCCTTCTCTTAATGCTTCTCCCACTTGGGAAGATATTGTTGGGTAAGAGGATGAGTCCATTGACACATTTCCTTTAAAAAATAGCAATATTTCTTACTTAGATGAAGATGGTAAAGTGACATTACATTCCCCCTTGCTAGAAGATCATTGATCAACAAGAAGTTAAGTCCATTACAATTATGCACACACAAGTGGCTATTAGTTCTCCTTTGATCATTGGAGCTCCTCAAATTCCTTTTGAACATCCTAAAATTCCTCTAATAATTGGACCTCCTAAGTCACCTATCATTATAGGACCTTCTAAACCCCCAGGTCCTATCCTAAAGTTTGCAGAGAACTTACTAGTAATCATGTGTCACAACAACTTGATATTCATACTATAGCTCACACATATAATACTAGGAATAATAAGCAACCAAAAAAAACATAAACTCCCATCCCAGTGTATCTCCCACCCACACCTAACATTTTGCAACATAGTGGTAAATAATATGATCTCGTTGAACAACTTCACAATACTGCTGCAAAGATATCCTTGTGGGATTTGACTCAAACATGACCAGGCTAACATGATATGCTTCAAAATGATTTGCAAATTTTTTTTCCCTCCTAGTGTGCAACCAATTGATGTGGAAATTTTAATTTAGGTTCATGAATCAACCTAATTTAGATATTAGATTTCATCAAAGTGAATTAACTCCTTTGTAAAAGAAAAACAAAATGACGCTTTGACGATATTGGCTATTGTTAACAGGTCTAGGATTAGACGAACCCTTGTTGACAATGGTTTAGGGATTAATTTTTGTAGTATAAATATTTTGGATAAAATTGGAGTGGACAAGACTAAAATGCAACTATTTGATTTGTCGCTTTGTGGTTTTGATAATGAGGGAAAACAACCACTAGGTGTGATAACATTAACTGTCAAAGTAAGATACGTTACTTTAAAGTTGATTATATTACTTTAAAAACTCATATCCATGTCATGCCCTAAGATCTTTCATATAATCTTCTCTTGGGTAGACCATGGATTCATGAAATTAATTTAGTACCTTCAATTCTACATCATATGCTGAAATATATTTACAATAAAAAGGTTTACATGGTAAAAGCTTACCATAAGTCTGAAAATTGTTTACAAACTAGAATAGGAATGGTGAATCCTTTTAGCACATTAACACCAACTACCAAAGTGGAACCTTTACAAGTTGAGGATAAAAAATGATCCTCTTTCATCAAAGACAAAGTTATTGGATGACGATTGGGGGTCATTAGATTTAACACCGACATTCATCGAAGAATTCAAGATTACAAAAAAAGGATAAGGAAAAAGAGAAATAAGCTATGATGAGATCAACAGACTCCAACATTGAAACATCCAAGACACTAGAGTTCACAAATTTTAGTAGTAAATAGAACATGGACTACACATCTACCTATGATGAAAGTGACTACAAAAAAACCACCTTCCTTGAAAGAAATGGAAAAACTTTATGGAAGAGTTTATCAACAATTGAAACAATTTGACTCTAATGGAAAAGGATGTGGAGTGAAAGAACAAGGTATTTGTGTCCCCATATAACCCAACATATAAGAAAAAAAAAGAGGTCTTGGCTATTGTCATTCAACAACATAAAAAATCCTTTCACTTAATGAATAGCATTAATTCTTGCTCCTTTCCATGTGGTAGTTGTAGCATCATAACATATTCACTACCAAGCATGAGGGTATAAACTTGGATATATGAAATCATATTTCATTTTGCAAGGAGTAGCATATCACAACCTATCTAGGCTCATCTTTGTCCCTACACTTGGGGGAAAGGTGGTAGGTAGCCTTGTCCTAGGTGTATTCCATATTGGGATCCCTCTATTTCTCCTCAAAACATTACTATAGTAAATACACTAACTGTTATGCCTTGCATAACAATCCCATTTTGTTTTTGGTCAAAATGGGTCCCCCTATGGTTTGTTTGCCCTTGGTGTTTTTTTTTTGTGTCTTAGGGGTTGTTATTTTTCTACCTAAGACCATGTTCCTTCTTTTTTTTGTGTTTGGAATGCCGACCGAAACTAGACTTAGAACTTTTACAAAGTTCCTAGTTTGGTTTTTGTTTCAGTCCCGGCCCCGTATCTTGTCTTGTCATTTTCTTTTTTGTCTTTTTTATCTTGTGCTTTGGGGGTTTGTTTTCTCCCTTGGGTTTCTTTTTTTTTCTTCCCCTTTGCATTTCGTTTCCCTTTTGCAGAAACAAGACTGGGACAAAAACTGAACCTGAAACTTTGCAAAATTTTTGCTCATCTGGATTTCATTCTAATCCTGCTCCCATTTATTTTTCTTTTGTTTTGTCTAGTTTTGTGTTCTGTTTCGAGATGGGCTTTGCCCTAGTCCTACTTTCCTTTGTTCTTTTATTTTTCTCTGTTGGTTTTCGTTCCCTTTGACGGGAGTGGAACCAGAATCAGATTTGAACTTGGAACTTTGCTAAGTTCCAGATCTAGATTTGGTTTTGTTTATGCCCCCATTTCCTTTGTCACTCTTTCCCTTCTGTGGGACCAGATCCAAATTCAGAATGAAATATGGAACTTTGACAAGGTTCTTTGTTCTATCTCGACTCTGCTTCTACTCTTGTTTTTACCTCTGATGTACATATGGGTTGTGTACTCATTTTCGTTTTGATTCTACCCCCAACCAACTGCATTAAATTGCATTAAATTATAGCCTCCTCACATGTGAAAAATGGTTTTCAAAACCTTAATCAAGGTAATTTGGCTCATTACACTTACTCAAAATGTTTTAACAAACAAAGAGCGAAGAGAACTTGAAGAGGAGTGCAATTTGGTTATGGGAGAACATGCATGAGCGGATCCCTCTCAAATTTCAATCTTTCCAGTAACATTTTCAATTAGGCGAGTTTCCCCATTCTATTTCATGTTTTCCCGTTTGTTTTTATTTGCTTTGTTGTTCTTTGTGTGTTCGCAAGACTTTTCTCATGAATCTTCACTTGTTTTTCTTCTGGGCTATTGGTGTTTCCATTTGTTCTTTGTTTTGTTTCATTATGTTTTCTGTTTTCCATTTGTCTTTTTGTGTTCTCCATTTTTTTTCATTTGGCTCCTATCATTTTCACCATTTTTGGTGGCGTTTTCATGCCATCATGCCCTATTTTCAATTAGGGCTTTCTTTTTGAGTGGTTCGAGTGCCTTATAGTTATTTTAATTATTTCTTAGACCCCTTTGATCTTGATTTTGTTGATCTTACAGGTTTTGGTCATAGGCTTTCTGAAGCCCTAGTTTTCCTCTAAGTTGATAGGCCATACAAGTTAGGGTTTGTGTTTCATGCCCTTTTCACATAGTTTCCTAGGTAGTTTGCTCGATCCGGTCCCGTTGGTCTGGGTGGAGTCAAGCTTGATTTTTTCCTTCCCCGTATCCTTTTTAACTCATGTCCAACTGGTGTCGGTGTGTCGAGATAATCCGCACAACTCTATAATACATGATGGAACTAGAGCTAGAACCAAACTCATCCATTGAACTTTCTCATGAGAGTTCAGTTTTGGAAACGAGTTCACCTTCAATGGTTCTAATTTCGATCTCAAACCTGATTGCGCCAACTTATCAGGGTCGGGTCATCAAACGTTATAGGGTATTGAAACTTTGAAAGTTTCATTTTTGGATCTGTTCTCAGTCCCATTCCCAATTAGTGTTATTTGTTTCACCTCTTTGGTTCCTGATTTTGCCCCAGTCTTGTTCTTGACAGGTTTTAAATTTCACTAAGTATGGAGGGTTATCTATGGAAGAACAGAGAAGTGTGTAAGGATAACACTTGTAATAATTATTTTCACACCTTCTGTTGGTCTAATCCAATCTTGTCTTGTAGGAATAAATAATGTAAGGAGCATCAAAGGAAATCTCATACAAGGGAAAGTTGTAGAAAGCTCTAAGGGAGAAAAACCCAAGAATATAAAGGTGGATCAATTACCCTACACCTTGAGATACAAACACCAAGATGTTATCCTTACAACCAACAAGTTGGATTCTGAGTGGGTAGACATCACAAACACCAATCTAGGCCCATTAAACAATGAGGAGCTAATTGTGGAAACTTTATGTGAAGATATAAGTGGAAGGATTGAGAGAATAGCCCAATCTAGGCTAGGACATGTTACACTTTTCCCCTTTTCAGTCCAATGCCTAGAGCTCATACTCATAGTAGCAGGGGCATACAACCCCTTATCGAGACAATGTATGGAGCTCCAAGGGAATGTTATCATTGATCTATCCCCATAGATGATGAGGTTCATGTTTAATGCACCTACCCCAAAGAACCCCAAGCAATTGACATAGGTAGAGGAATTGGAGTTGTTTAATAGGGACAAGGAAGCTAATAGGTACCACATGAACAAGAAGTGGTTGAGAACTGAGAAGAAGTCCTTATCCAAGGTTCCTAAACAACCCAAGAGAGGAGACTTCAAGAAGGAGATATATGATCTAATCATGATGCTTTCCATGGTATTTGGAAAGGACTCAACATACTTCAAGGAATGGATGTTTCCATTCATTAAAACCATTATAGATGGTAGGAAACAATTTGATTGGGATTGATTTTATTAGACAACTTGCATAACCAAATGCTCAAGGTGGGGAAAGCCAAAAATTTCTTTATGACTTCTTATGTCATATATTCAGCTGGGAGGAGGGGCATATTCCTTGGATTAAATGCAATGGGCACATTAGGAGAGGCTCTTGGAAAAAATGAGGCATGGGAGAATTATGATCAACTAACCTTGCAAACCTCAGACCTTCACTATCGAAGGGTCAATGATGCAGTCCTCTATGTCATCATCAACTAATTGATAGGATATGATGGATCCAAAATGAGCAAAGATGCTATGGCTTTCATTTCTAAATGGGGACATTGGTATATCCAATACCCCAAGTTCTATTATTTTAGGTTGGCAAGATTTGATGGACATCCTCATCAATTTCCAAGATGTTGCAGTGATAAGATTGTTCTTATGGAGTTCATTTATCAAGCTCTGGGGGTTAATAACAAATTTTGTAACAAACACAAGCCTGAAATCCACAAATTCCCCATGAAGTTGCGAGAATATTGTTGTGCTCATAATTCAGTTGCAAAGGCAATGTGTGAAGAGTTGAGATATTAAAAATTAGGCTTGTATAAAACCAGGAAACATTTTGATCCGGAGTACAAGATGAATGGCATAGCTCCTACCATTTTGATAAGCATTTTAACTTATTGGGGGATTTTTGGATTACTATGCAAGATTACTATGATGTGAGGAAGAGAAACTATGAAAGGCTTACCATCCCAAAGATGATTGAATATGGGGTGAAGGTGGAAATTTGTGATACTCTATTAGATAATGGTGTAGTTTTGGACCACAAGTATGAAGTTGAGAATATAGGTACTAAAATCTTGGACCCAATAAATTGGGATGAGGAAGAATTCATTGATATCAAAAAACTTTCCAGGATAGTGATGGATAGAAGCATCCAATGGGTGGTCATGAGAACAAAGGATCTAGAAGCTCAATCCTCAAAGAAGAGGAAATTAGGAAGTACCCAACGATATAAAAGAAAAAAGAGGACAACTCTGAAAGAACAATTAGAGAACCTTCCTCCTAGCTCTGGAGGGGATGCTGAACCAAGAATTCCTACTCAATAAATTGATGAAACACAAGGTGTAGAAGTTACTACTGCTGAAGAAGGAGCTTCATCTCAACCTTCCCTCCTAGAGGATTCTACCAGGGTAATACCTGCAGGAAACCTTCATGAGTAGGATGAGAAAGATAAAGAAAAGGAGGTTGAGATTCATGACATTGACACTGATTCATAGGCTACAAAATCATACCATGAGCCTCTTGTGACCACAACTACTGAGGAAATTCATGATGTTAGAATTGAGCATGTTGTAACTACACAAGATTAGTGGAAATTATTTGAGGATGCAAAGAAAGAGGTTGATTCCAAAGCAAAAGTTGAGGCACTTGCAAAGCAACAAGAGGTTGAAGCTATAGTGAAGATTGAAGAGCTCGCAAGGCAGCACAAGGAAAAGGGATACCTCCTGTAGTAGCAAAAAGAAAGTGAGTGGAAAGCCAATGTAGTGAGGGAGAAATTGGCTCTCTTGTAGAAAATTCATGATCTTGAAGAGGAAAAGGCTCGGAAGAGGAGAGAAAAAGAGGACCTTGAAGCCATGACCAAGATTGCAAAGGAGGCCCAAAGGAAAAAGGATGAAAAAGAGCTCTTGATAAAGAAGTTGGAGGCAAAAGAACAATCCAAGCATGAGAAAGAAGTAGCCAAAAGGTGGGATAAAGTTAAGCAATTAGAAAAAAAGAGAGATGACATGTTGGAGTAGAGGAGATTGGATGAGGAAAGAGAGAAAGTTGAAGCTGATAGGCTTGCAAAGGAAATGGCAGAAAAGGAGCAACAATAAGAGGTTGATTCCCAACCTATGGTAACAATTCTGTAACCTCTCTCCTCTACCACTTCTTCCTCACAAAAAGTGGTTACTTCTCTTGCTGCCCCAACATGGTTGAAGCTCAACCTAGAAAATAAATAAATAGTTCAGCACCAGCCCCTAAAATGGGATGATATGATGAAACAAATTGATAAGGAAAGGCCCAAGAAAAAGGATAGAGTACTTCACTCCACCAAATTGATAGATGTCAGAGAGATTGTAGTTGAATGTACCATTCCTATGGTGGAAAAGGACAGATAAGAGATGCAGTTGAGTGATTATCAACTGGGTACTGTAAACTTGGGACGACCTACAAGAAACTAGAAAATGGACTTGATTGATATTGTAGCGTCTTCTACCAAGTCAAGGATAATAAAGGATAAGAAAAGGAAAGATGAGCTCAAGGATTAATTAGATCAACTACATAGGTTCTTAAAGGACCTATCCTCTCTTGTTTCTATTCAATTTGTTGCTCCACAAACACCACTTTTTCTAAGCAAGAAGAAAGTTGATGACCTTGTTGAGATGAGAAGCAAGGTAAAGATATTGGATAGGTGGATTGATAGGTTGAACCAAGAGGTGGAAGAACTACTTATTGAATCCCACAAGGTTCATAAAGAAGCATTGGAATCATCCAATGATATGACTACATATGTTGATGTCCTTTGGAAGCAAGAAGAAGAATACAAAGAGCATGTGAGGAAGTTGAAAGAAATTACTGAACTGCCTCAACAAATACTCTTGGAACAATCTATCCTTGAAGAAGGTAATGAATATTTCTTTGATAAAACTATTAATATTATTAGATTCAGGACTTCATTTATTTTTTCCCATAGAAATGAGGTACAACAGCCTGGCAAGGATTTGGTAGATCAAATTGTAGAATTGGAAGCAATCATAGCTATGATGGTGAATTAAGATGTCCTTGTCAAGGATGGTTTCCCTCTTGATGAGTTAAGGAACAAATGGGATAATATATTTCAAGAGGCAATGCATAATGGTGATGATGGTGATGAGTTATTAATTGATAGGTTCATGGACATCAAAGAGCTAATAAAGATTCCTCGGAAGGAGCTTTCGAAATTGGATGATATGGAGAAGTTTACCTCTGCTGAGTTAAAAAGAATAAAGTTTGAGGATAGTTGGGTAGATGGGTTGAATGTGGACATGCTTAGACAAGTTTTAGGCAACTATGATGATTACTTACTTGAACAGAAGACAGGGGAGTAAAGTGTATAGAATATTCTTTTTTTAAATGAAGCTTCTGATGGTACGGCTAGTTAGGCAGCTCTCTCCTCCTTTTCAGGAACATGAGACTAGTTCAACTAAAGATTCTCCAATAGTTTGATCTTCTCTTTGTGCATCAAATTTTGATACAGAGTCATCAAAAATTGAACTGGAGATCATGATGGGAAGTCATCTCATGCAACTCCAATTGTTCCCTAAATTCGTGGATCTCAATTTCTGATTGGAGAAATTACTGTTAGGACTTGTCTATATGGATTTTTTCTCTCCATATTGTAAAGGTCAGCTAATTGAAGAGAGATTGGCTACCTAAGGATAATTTTAGGAGAATTTTCATAGTTATTATAAACTTTTTACAATTTTTATGCAAGATACATAGACATTTCTATAGTTTTAATATAGCTCATTTTATTTCCAAGTTTTAGTTTTAATGGTGATTTCAATGAACAATAGTCATTCGTATGCCAGTGAATGTTGTGCATAAATATTTCTTATTTGAGTAAAGTAAATATAATATTTTGAATCTGAGACTATTTCCATTGAATTATTTGTGAATGAGATTTCTTGTTGTTTATTGATCTATGAGTTTTAATGATGAGTTGGTGATGTGTTCTTGTTGATTTTGAAGTTTATGAATGGTGAGTCATTTGTATGTCTTGAATTTACACTATGAATGAGTGCAATGGTATGGATTGTTCTTTAGATTGTATCATTTCATGGTTTAGTTGTTTGGAAGAAATGCTCATTATGAAGTTTGTATTTCTAAATTGAAGGAAATCTACATTTATGTTTTGCTGTCCTAAGCTCTGTTCTATTTTTTGATATTTATTTACACCCCCAAAATGTTAGATTAATTTGTACTATGCATTTTGTATCCCTTTTACTAGCAGGCCCCTTGAACATTACAATTACATAAGCCATTGAACAACATCAACACAGTTGAGAACCAACTATAAAGACCTTGGAAGATAGGTAGCTTTAGGTTATTTATCTTTTACAAGAGAAATAGGGTAGAAATATTATGTTTTAATGTTGCTATGTTAAATTGACCATCAATAGAACTGGCACTAGAAGGAGGGCCTGGAGGAACAAACTAGCTTGAATCAGGTCCTTTTCACTAGAAAGGTTTGAAAGAGTTCTCAGATCTACTACAAATCCAGGACCATTAGTTGAACTCCAAACCCCTGTTAGACCCAAAGCCCATAGAGTTTTGATCCCACTGTTAACACCACCACTTACTCCACCTAGGTTTCCACCAACACCACAGGTGGCACAACTAAATCCACCACCACCACCATCTATGGAGTTCTTTTCCAACAATCATTCACCACTACGAGTCATTCCTAGTAACATACATGAAATGCCTAAGAACCTGGAGAAATTCTAGCACGGATATGTTCATGGTGAGTCACGAAGTGCTGAAGAGAACATACAGGAATTCAAAGATGCTTGTACTCGGGCTCAAATTTCCCACCATGATGTTGCATGTAGGTTGTTTCCTTATTCGTTGGGAGATATGGCCTACAATTGTTATTTGAATCTGCCCACCAGATCAATCTTCAACTAGACTAACTTAGAGGAGGCATTCATTAACCAATTCGGGTTTTACATGGATCCTACAATCTTATACCATCAATTTTTTACTATTAGGAGAGAGCCACACAAACCATTACCCCTATTTAATATCACATTTCAAAGGATGTACAGAAGGTTACAAGACCCATACTTGGTGGATAAAAATATTGCTATCCAAGCCTACCTGAAGGCCATAGATCCCCTAATTGGCCTATTTTTGTAGAGAACATACAATGTAAATAAAAATAATTCTCTTTCCAAATTTTGTCACCTTGCTATTAAATTGCAGCACCCAATTAGTTCACAAGGAGGAGGTCTAGGAGGAGTTTTTCATCCTCTCGGGTACACTTAGGTGCCTAATCCTACCCTGTTGTTTAATATAGTCTCGAAAATGTCCCATTTTGCATATGGACCCTTAACTGAGTTAAAATCTCGATCTCAACAATTATTCTTTAGTGTCCCAAATCCTAACCCCTCGCAACAAGTTCAAAATTCTCATAATCAAGCTAGAGGATCTAACTCTATGACACATACATCAGTTGCAACCACTGCAGAAAGTGAACGTACTACTCACCTTACAGCAGAATTGGAGACCCTTAAGAAAACATTGTCCTAGGTGACTAATGAGATGGAAAAAATCAAGTACAACCCCCTCAAAACTAAAATCATAATTACCAAAATTAGGGAGGGTATTCCAATTAGGGTAGTTATTCCAATCAAAACTAGAGGAACTTTCAAAATCAGAATTCCCCCAATCAAAATTACCATAACCAAAATAGGAGATACAACTATAAATCCAATAACAACAAACAATGGAACACTAGGCCAAACAATGGGCGAGTTTCCCATAACTATCAAGCTGGTGATGACAAACCACATATACTGCAAATGTTGTAGATCTTAATTTCATGACAAATTGGTGTAGGTTGCATGACACTATAGCACATTCTAAGGTTACCTATCCCAAAATAGAGAAAATGGTTAAGAGATCACAAGCTGATGCCCCATTGCAAGGTGCTTCCAAAAAGAATGGTGGATCCATAGATACAACCATGGCTTATGAACTCTTTGAAGAAGAATCTCCTCTCCCCATATAAGAAGAAAATTAACTAGAAGATGTATATGATGCTCAAGCCTTCCAATCCAAAGGAGGTCACTTCCTAAGGAATTAGAATAAAGGTCCATTCACCACATCTACTCTAAACACTATCATTCCACCCAATCAGAATGCGAACAACAACCCGCCTCCATCGAAAGGCCCACCTAAATTTCAAAATAAAGGTAACTCATCTTTTGTTCCTAAATATCAAATGAAAAATGACATGGAATTTTATTTTATTTTAGAGATGCAAAAACAAAAGACTTCGTTGTAATTCTTTGATATTTTAAAGTAGTACCTTGCTCAATGCGACATTGTGTTAAGAGCTTTGGAAGAACTAGATCAGTCAAAAGGAAAGAACAAGGCGACTCCATCCAACAAAATGAATGCAACATTGTACAAAGGTAAGATAGGGACCCCACCATTCCTTCTAAGTTTGAGAATCTTTGGAAATAATTTGCACAACTTCCTCTTGGATTCTGGAGGATTAGGTAATGTCATGCCATTTTCCATTTGTAAGAAGTTAGGTTTGAATCCACTTCAAACTCACAAGAAGGTAATTCAATTAGAAAAATTTGAGGTTAATGTGGTAGGAGAACTAAAGAATATTCATGCACAGGTTGGATCAAACCCACGAATCCAAACTTATATGGATATCTAGGTGCTTGATATCCCTAAGACATAAGGCATGCTTCTAAGCTAAGACCTAATGAAAATCATTGGGGGCTATCTATCCTTATAATTTTCACATGTGGCTGCCATGGAAAGGGGTAACAACACAAATTAGGATTGAAAGTGAGCCCCATATTAAACACATGATCATTGAGTATGACTGTCCTAATGAGGTACCTTACTTTGAAATCAAGATAGAAGTATATAAAAGAGAGGAAATATTCACCTTTTTAATGCTCAATATGGATAGCCTACAACCTTTAGAAAATAGTGACCCAATGATCACTATCAACCAGTAGGTTATAATTAGAAAATTGCAACAGGATAAGTTGGTTCTAGGAGAAGAGGTCGATCTATGGAGTCTGTTACTCCCTAACTGGTGCAAAATTCATTATCAAAGTCATTACGAATTGACATGTCAACCTTGTGTAGACATCCTAAACCATGGCTTTCAATCAACATAAACTTGTGAATGCCAACCTAAAACACCTCTGAATCAGTTTTACTTTTAGGCTAGAGATGCCAGTATCTTGACACGGACCAATAATACATAGGAAGAAGTCCTTCCCCCAATCGGATAGACTCAAGCTTCATGTTCTACCTTGGGAAATGAGGTTGTAGAATCTCAAGAAATTTTTGATACACCAGCCCCTGCCAATCTTCTAATTCCAAGGGGTTTTTTGAAACCAATAACTAATTATAAACCCATTGATCAAGATTAGATTCAAGAAGTTCTTGCACACATCCTAAATTTGAGTGAAATCTATGATGATCATTATTCATATCACTCCTCATGTCTAGTTGTCTTAAACCAGTCTAAGCTGCCACCTATTTATTGTGAAAAATTACCCTCAACTCATCCTAGGAAATAAATACCTGCCTCAGATCAATTCTGGGTCCTCAAATTCGATAGTTCTAAGTCTAAATCAGGGAGTGGAATGGGACTTTAACTAACAAACCTGAAAGGGAAAACATACTTTGCTTCTTATAGGTTGTAGTTGGGTTGTACCAATAATGTGGTAGAGTATGAAGTACTAGCCAGAGGACTAATATCTAAACATCAAAAAAAGGTTATAGCCTTGATAGCCATGGGAGATTCTGAGGTCATTATCAAGAAAGTTCACAATCAATACACATGCCATAACAAGAGGTTGGCTACATAGCAGAACAAAATATGGAATATTATAGAAGATTTTGTTGCCTTCAGGATCAAATTAACCCCCAGAGAGGACAATCAGATTTTAGATGCACTTGTTGTTACTACCAGTACCTTGGAACCCATGCAAGATTCCAAGTTGAAGAGATTTTCAGTGGAGTTAGTCTCAATCCCAGCCATTCCAAATATGTTCAAAATTTTCAAGTCTTTGATGATGACCAACACATACTTGCCTTCTTGGAAAGTTCAGACATTTTTGAAGGATAGATTATTGATGAATCACAAAGAGATCAGGGAGAGTGGGAACTAAAAACATGTGATGCAAAATGGATAATGAAACTGAAATCAAATAGCATTCCTAAGGGACTGGCAACATTAGAGAGGATCTTCGACTCTGATCCTTGAGCCCATGAAAAGATGCCTACTAACACTAATGGAGGGAAGTACGAATTAGTTAACTTGGTAGATTCAGACCCTGAGAAGAATGTGTTCATTGGAAAAACTTGCCCCAAACACATTTGAGAGAAAATCATGGCAGCAGTAAAAGTAGATATAGCAACCATCACTTGGGGATACGAAGACTTAAAAAAATTTGATACGTCAGTAATGACACATACTATCCCCTTGAAGCCTTCAACAAAGCCCTTTTTCCAAAAGAAGCACCTAATTAATGCCCTGATCAAGCCCTTAATTAAGAAGGAAGTGCAAAAGTTGTCTGCAAGGATAATCTTTCCAGTGAGACATTCAACTTGGGTCGCTAAGTTGGTTCATGTTCATAAAAAGAGTGGAGAGATCACATTATGTATTGACTTTAGAAACATTAACAAAGCATTAGAGAAAGATAATTATCCTCTTCCTTCTCTAGATGAGGTGCTACAAATAGTAAGTGATTCGCAAATGATGTCATTCCTAGATGGATATTTAGGATACAATTAGGTAATGGTGAACTATGAGGATAGGATGAAGACCTCCTTCACTACCAAGTGGGGGAAATTTGCTTATCGAAGGATGTCATTTGGTCTTATCAATGCTGGCTACCTTTCAACAAGTGATGGATGCAACATTCAAGGATTTGGTAGGTAAGTGTATTATTATATATTTGGATGATTTGATTGTGTTTTCAAAGAATAGAGAAAACTATACTACAAATATTTCAAAGGTCTTTCAAAAGTGCATAAGTTATGGAATCTCCCTTAATTCAAAAAAATACGTTTTCAGAGTTTCAGAAGGAAAATTACTAGGCCACATAATATCAGAGAAGGGAATTTCAGTTGACCTAGATAGAGTGGAATCCATTTTGAAACTAACCATTCCTTGTAGCAAAAAGGAGATGAGGTCCTTTTTTGGGAAGATAAACTTTGTGCAAAAATCTATAACTAGGTTTGTGAAGATCATCAAACCCCTCAACAAAATGATGAAGAAGGATGCTAAGATTGAGTGGAGAAATGAGGCTAAATATGCATTCTCGTAGATTTAATAGTATATTTCAGAGGCACTAGTTCTAACTAGCCCTAACTATCTAAAGCCTTTTTATATATATTGTTTTAAAATTTGACCATTCTTGTGTTGTTTTGACATAGCGAAAAGGTGAAGGAGATGAAAGGCCGATTTCTTTTATGAGTTCTTCGTTCAAGAATGTTGAAGTTAGATATCCACCTTTGGAGAAAGAAGCTTTTGCATTGGTGCGAGTTGTCAAAAAGTTCTGGCACTATATCCTCCATAGTCAAATTATTGCCATAGTCCCTGACCCTGCTATAAAGTCTCTTCTTATTCAGAGTGAACTGGGGGAGAGACGTGGAAAGTGGATGGAAATCTTACAAGAATTTGACCTTGAAATCTACCTAATGAAGTTAGTTAGATGAAAAGGCTTATCCAAGGTAATGGAAGATGTTGATACTAAGATTACATGTCAGCAGTATACGATGCAATCATTTACAGGTGATCCTTGGTATGCTAATTGGAATTATTATTATAAATAAAGTACATGACTCAAGGCCAACGACCTTCCTGCACTAAGAGAACTTATCTGTAGGAATTGGTTTCTTAAGATAATCTACAACATTGATTAAAGTGTCAATTTTCTCAATCAATGCCTTCCCACTCTTAACCATTTCGCACACAAAGTGATACTAAATATCAACATTCTTAGTACAAGCATGATACATAGGATTTTTGGCTAAACAAATAGCACTCTAACTATCACATTCAAGTTTAATTTTCTTGCAATTGAAACCAATACCTTTCTCATGTCTTTGTAACGAAACTGCCTCTTTAGAGACATGTGTAGTAGCCATGTACTTTGCTTCTATGGTGGAAAAAGCAACTGTGGGCTGCCTCTTACTCATCCAACTAACTACAACTCCAAACAAGGTAAACACATAGCGACTTTTCGACCTCTGAGTGTCCAGGTCTCCTGCCCAATCTGAATCAACAAAACCCTATATGTCCAATGATCTGTGCATAATATCAAATCATTAGAACCATGATAAAAAAAATAGTAATAAGAAGTATCTTGCAAATATATAAACACCCTCTTAACATAAGTCCAATGTTCTTTACTAGGGTTAGACATAAACCTACTTAGAACTCTCACTGCTTGGGCTATGTCTAGTCTCGTACAGACCATTGCATACATTAAACTACCAATTGCACTAGCATATGGAATTTTAGATTTAGGACTCATGTCTAAACTTAACTTTGTGCCAACTAGTAAATGAATATTAATTGGTTTACTATCCTGCATGTTAAACCATTTCAAAATAGTATCAACATAGTTCGTTTGACTTAAGCAAAGATTTATGTTACCTCTATCTCTATTGATCTCCATACCAAGGATATATTTTGTAGCCCCTAGATCTTTCATCTACATATGTACATGATAATAATGGAAAAAATAGGCCCTTAAGTGGCAAAAAATTCAAAAAAATTAGAGTTAGGAAACTTGACATAAAAATTTGAATAAGTTATCTATATTATTTCAAAAATGTGTAAGAATAGAATCTGTAGAAAATTGAATGTAGTTTCTAAAATACTAGGTTTATTTTTTTTAAATTCTATTTGGTGAAAATTTGAAATTTCAATGCAGTAGTACTTAAATTTGAGGGAAAAAAAGTAGGTGTCTATTTGACCACCCTAACCACAATAAAATGATAATATTTTTTAAATAAGTTTTTATATATAAGTAGAGGACTCATGTCCCGATGTGATGCATTATTTTTTGTAATTTTTTCCAAGAAAATAATTAATTATGAATTTTTTTATTACAACTTTTAAAAAATATAAAAAATCTTATGTTTGACCACCTTAACTTGTTCAAACCTTTATGAAATTCATTTTTTTTAATCCTATAGGATGCAAAGTATAGACTATGACACATTTTTTTATATTCAAAAAATGTGATACTGTTTGAAAGCTATAGATGTTTTTCAATCAACCTATCAATTAAGACTTCAGTTGTAATTCAAATAAAAAATGAATAATAATTATTTATTAAATTCAAAGTAAAGCATAATTTATATTGGTGTAAATTTGAGAATCTCCTTTAAAAACCCTTTCCATTTCATCAATTTTTGGGTAAAAAAAATGTCGTCAGCCACATACCCATCATATCGCCAATTTTTGGCCCATTATGATCCTACACATACCCATCTGAAATGTGCTAGAGAGTTGTGCTTTCAATTCTTTGATCATTATCTTACTGTTACTAATAAACAACATGGACCATCAACATACATGATAATAATTAAAATCTAATCATCAATACATTTTATGTAAACACAATGATCTTCCTCACTCCTAACACAGCCAATTTTCAATGCAAAAGAATCAAACTTCTAGTACCACATTCTTGGTGACTATTTCAATCCATATAAAGATCTTTTTAACCTACAAACCAGTTCTTCTTTTCCTTTTACAAAAAAACCACCAGGTTGCCTCATTTAAATCTCCTCATCAAGATCTTGATGTAAAAAAGTATTTTTCACATCCATTTACTCTATGTCAAAATCATAAGCAGCATCAATAGATAAAAATAATCTAATAGAATTCAATTTAGCAACAAGAGAGAAGATTTCACTAAAGTCAACTCACTCTCTCTGGGAGTAGCCCTTGGCTACTAATCTAGCCTTGTACCTTTTTGAGATTATCATCTACTCCAATTTTCTTTTTAAATATCCATTTACAACCAATGGCCTTTCTTCCTTTGGGAAAACTCTTAAGATCCCATGTGTCACAAGTATCCAAGGAATCCATTTCCTCATTCATAGCTTGTGACCAAAGCTTGTTTTCATCTGAAGAAACAACTTCCTTGTAAGATCTAGGTTCATCATTAGTACTCATCAAAGCAAATATACAAGATAAATCAGGTGGGCTATACCTATCAATGAGATTTTGTTGTCTTGTGGATCTTCTCAAAGGGGGTTCTTCTTGTTCCTCAATATGCTAATCATGAGCATCTATCTCAAAAGAACTTTGTGAACTCTCCTCATCCAATCCAACCAATTTTTCTTCAACATGTGCATCTTCTTGCTTCTTAGTATTTATTTCAAAATGCACTGTTTGAGAAGTACCCTTCTCCTTTGGTTGTTCTTCTCCCGAATAAACTCTAAATTCCTTGAAAATCACATCTCTAGATAAAGTAATTTTTTAGGTTAGAGGATTCCAAAGCTTGTAAGCTTTTACATTTTCACCATAACCTATGAATATTCATTTTTGTGCTTTTGGATCCAATTAGGTCACTTTTTGTTAGGCACATGAAAAAAATCCTCACAACCAAAGATCCTTCAATTTGCAACACTAAGTTTCCTACCTAACCACATTTCATAAGGGGTTTTATCTTCAATAGATGAACTAGGAGATCTATTGATTAAATAATAAGTACTTATAGCCTTGGCCCAAAGGAACTGATCTAGCTTAGCACTACTTAACATACTCCTAGCTCTTCCATTAAGGTTCAGTTCATCCGTTTTGCTACTCCATTTTGTTGAGGTGTATATGGAGTAGTTTTCTGTCTCACAATTCTTGCATGCTTATAATAATCATCAAATTCCATAGAACAATATTCACCACCATTATCTGATCTCAACACTTTTATCTTATGATCTGATTGTTTCTCAACCAGAACCTTAAATTCTTTAAACTTATTAAACACATCATATTTGTTGTGCATCAAATAGATCCAAGTGTATCTTGAGACATCATCAATAAATGTGACATAATATCTATATTTTCCAATAGATTCAATATCCACATGGCCCATTACATTTGAATGAATAATCTCTAATAATCTCTTAGCTTTATTTGTTCCATTAGGAAATGAAGATCTAGATTGTTTTCCAAACACACAATGCTCACAAAAATATTTGTTTCCAATATTATAATAAGGAATGGCGTCAAGCAAACACTTATTAAGAATGGTCCTAAGACCTTTTTCACCAATGTGGCCCAATCTATGGTGACATAACATACATGTATTTTTAGCTTCAATTACATTGGCTGATTTATTCAAATTAGAGGTATTAAGCTTAAACAAAGTCCCAATCTGAGATCCTTTAGTAGCTACCATATTCCCTTTCACCAATCTACAACCACCTTTGTCAAATGTCACATGCATTCTAGAATCAATGAACTTAGATACATAAATTATATTTCTAGCAAGTCTTGGAATATTTAAAACATCATTAAGGGTCTTAACCCTACCATCACTGAAACACAACTTTACCTCTCCTTTTCCCATAACCTTTGTTGTGCTATTATCTCCAAAGAAGACATTCCCTCCATCATATGTAGTATACTTAGTGAACCACTCCTTGTTAGGAGTCATATGATAGGAGCAACTTGAATCAATAAGCTGAGTTATCATAAACAATATTAGATGAAAAGAACAATGCATCATTATTGTCATCTAAGGATTTCTCTGTAGAAGCATCATAATTCTTTTTCTTGTTCTTACAATCCTTCTTTACATGTTCGGGTTTCCCACAATTCCAACACTTTACCTTACTTTTACCAGGGGTTTTAGACCGTCCTTTCGAATTAACCTTTCCTTAGGCCTACTTATTAATAAGACATCTTGGGATCCCGTTTTTGATTTCTTCCTCATCTCCTCTAATAGGAGAGTAGGAATTATATTGTCCATCTTAGGATTTACACCACTACCACTGATAGCAAAAATTAGATTTTCCCAAGAATTTGGTAAAGATCAAAGTAACAAAATGCATCTATCTTCATCTTCTAGCTTTACATCTACATATGCTAACTGACTTACAATAAAATTAAAAGCATTTAAATGATGTACAATAAAATTACCATCTTTCTTCTTTAAAGAGTACAACTATCTTTTCAAATACAACTTATTAGTAAGACAATTTTTGGTTTGATAGATATCACCTATCCTCTTCCACTATTTATATACAATAGTTTCATCTGAAACATTCAAGAGAACAACATCAACAAGACATAATATTATGGTCCCTCTTGCCTTCTTATCAAGCTTAGCCCAACCCTCATTTGACATTGTTGTAGGTGAATTTGTCTCATTACAAATAGCTAACCACTAATCTCTCTCTTCAAGGAGATCCTCCATTTCAATTTCCACGTTTCATAACTAGATCCATTGAATCTTTCAATATCTAAATGAGATGAACTCATTGTAACACACTTATTTTACCAATCTGTAATAACACAATAGTGAAATCTCCATTACAACCAAAAAACCTTCAAACTTTTAAGAGAAAGGCTTCCCAAACTCTACCCAACCGTTATCTTTGATACCAAATGTTGAAAATAGAGGTAAGTATGTAGCTTCAAAATTTTAAAACTATGATATTTTAGATCTAATTAAGTGTTATTTGTTACAAATTATTTGTGTATGATCATCTGTTTAGATTAGTTTTACTAATTGTAGAAAGATACTGAAGATTGCAGAAGAATAAGACAAGAAGATAGAAGTGACACAACATATACATGGAGAAACCCTTTTGGGAAAAAACTCCACCACCAAAATAAATAGTGATTCTATTATTTAACCTTAGAACAAGATTACAATAACACTGTATCAATCCTTAATTGTTATGATTTTTTTTTCCTTCAACAATCCTTCTTCACAACCTGCAATTAACTCTAATAAAACTCTCTTCAACTTGCTGCAATTAATAGACAATTATGAGCATTGTAAACTCCAAAGAGTTGTCAATTACAAGAGAAAAAATCTCCTCTCAAAAACCTACACCTATTTTGTGCAAGTAGAGTTCCATCATGTAACATGAAGTCAAAACCAAAGTCTCCTCAATTTAGGTGCCCCAAACTGAACTCCTAACTGATCATTGGTCAAGAAAATATCTTCCAAGCTTCTCCTCAAAGTTGGCACCCAAGAATGGGCCCACTTAACTTAGCCTTGTAAAGATCTTCTCATACAAAATGTGTTAACTCAAAGATGCCAACTTGGGTGCCCAAGGTGGGTCCAAGTCAATCTTTGTTAACTGAAACATATCTCTCCACCAGTTCATGCAAAATTTATGCATGATTGATCATCCCCACTTAACTAAATGTATCCACCTGTTATCTATCATGCAACTGAAATAATTAGTCATGCAATTCAAGTCAACTGAAATCAACTAGCATTCAAATCAAACTAACTACATGGAAGAAGATAACTAAACCATAACTGAACTAAACTGAATTGAATTGAACTAAACTAAACTGATACTAAACTAAACTGAACTAAACTAAACTAAACTAAACTGAACTCCTCTCATGTAAATATCAATCCCTAATTTGTAGGATCTTTACATGCATTACTGAAGTGTTATCTATCCTCCAAATAGTTGACTTAAGCAAGGTGGGTTCCACCTTCCATGTGGGCACCCCATGTGCTCGTATTATTTAGGAACTCTTCTTGGATTCCCTCACATATTCCTATCATTTAGGAATAATTACAAATGCCAATTTACATGTTCATTTCATTCAAATTTTATCTCTTTCTAATCCTAGTGTTGGGGAACACTTTCCAAGGAATTAGGAGATACATGAAATATGTCTAGGATTGCAATTAAATGGCATCCTATTCCCAATAGTATTTATACTCAATTATGCAAAATTTCCCAAAATTACAACACTACAAGCTGATATTAGGTCTAGGAGAATAAAATCCTGCTAAAATTTGAATTAAATTTGATTTTGGGCCACACGAGACTCATTCATCCAAGGTGGTGAATGAGTCCCATCATACATAATGTATGGGACCAAAAATAAAGAGTGCTTAGAAATGTGTGAAAACCTATTCAGGGCCAAAAGATCCAAGTGGGACCCATTCACCCAATGTGGTGAATGAGTCTTGGATCACCAAATCTAGGCTACACAAGCTAGAAACACTAGAATTATGATTGGTCAATGATTGGTGTCATGATTATCCTCGAAAAGATACAATAATTGAGGCTTGTGGATGTAAATTAAGGCCAATTAAAGCATAAGAATGCCCAATTATTAATTACAAGCCTAGAGGAATGTGAAGGTGTGTTACAACACTTTACAAAACTCTAAATAAGGCAAGATTAAGGTTAGAAAGAGATTTATTAGGTTTAATTAATTAATAAGACCTTACAAAAGTGTGAAAGTGACTTACAACACTTCACAACACTTAAGCAAGGTACCATTAAAATCCATTAGTTCACAAGGGCCCAAGACTTAATGTGAATGTGTTATCCACATTACAACACTAAATCAAGGCAACATTAAGCTAAAAATCACAAGGATGACCGAAACATTGACCAAAAATGGAACCTATGAAAATGATGGATAGGTTGATCAAGTTCTATCACACCCACTTTCAAAGATATTCGACTCAAGGATAACCCTAGAGATCTCAATGCAAAAGGGAAAGAGATCTTGCAATATTAGGGTTGTCCTAGGAATTGGATATGATCTAATGAGGGGTTGACCACCAAGTGTAAACCTGGAAAAGAAAATGAAATGCAAAACTGTAATTGAATGCAAACTAACACTAAATGACCTAGAAAAGTGAATAAAACAACATAGAAAATTGTAAAACAAAAAGTGTGCACCTGGGAATTCAAAGAAGATAGAATGTAGGTCTATAATTTTGGAAAATATATTTTTATGACTAACTGGGACTCATTTGCCAAGTTGGGAGAATTAGTCAAGTTTTTGAGAAAATTGGCTAGAACAAAAATATGCCAAAAGGGCATCTAGATCTGCAAAATCCTGAAAACTAACAGGAATTGGGATTAATTCACCAAAAGTGGCGAATCAGTCTAGTTGGGCTTTTTTGAAGCTTCAAAAGTTGATTCTGCTCTTCTCTATCTGCTCTATCCTTCTTGATTGGTTTTTGGATCCCACCCTTGGATTTGCAACCTATAGGTGATCTCCAATGTTCTCGAAGGCTTTATGACAACTTTGACAACTTGGATTACTTGACAACTTTTCTCTAATCTTCCTCCTTATGGAATATGTAACCTAGACTAGCAAATAACACATAAAGGAGAGGGAAAAATGATGTGAGGTTAGTGAATAGCGGTTTGCCTTGGTCAAACCCCTTGTTGGTAATTAAGCCTTGAAATGAAAGCAAATAAGAATGGGGGTATGTGCAAGATCATGATGGGCCAAAAAGTGGCGATATGATGGGTATTTGTAGGGTATGCTGCTGGCGACTTTTTTTTTACCCAAAATTGATAAAATGAAAAGGGTTTTTAAAGGAGATTATTAGCTTTCCACCAATATAAATTATTCTTTACTTTTAATTTAATAAATAATTATTATTCATTTTCTATTTGAATTACTTACTAAAGTCCGATTGATAGGTGATTGAAAACATCTATAGATTTCAAACAATATCACATTTTTGGAATCCAAAACATGCATCACATTATATGCTTCACATACTATAGGATTAAAAAAGAAAAATTGAATTTCATGAAGTTTTGACCAAGTTAAGGTGGTCAGACATACGATTTTTTATATTTTTTAAAATTTGTAATAAAAAATTCATAATTAATTATTTACTTGAAACAAAAATACAAAAAAATATGCATCACATCTATACATGAGTCCTCTACTTATGTATAAAACCTTATAAAAAATATTATCATTTTATTGTGGTTAGGGTTGTAAGATAGACACCTACTTATTTTTTCTTGAAATTTAAGTACTACTACATTGAAATTTCAAATTTTCACCAAATAGTTTTTTTTTTTAAATAAACCCAATAATTTAGAAACTAAATTCAATTTTCTATAGATTCTATTCTTACATATTTTTGAAATAATATAGATAACTTATTAAAAAAAAATATGTCAAGGTCCCTAACTCTAATTTTTTTGAATTTTTTGCCACTTAAGGGCCTATTTTTTCCATGATGATCCTGCACATACCCATGGAGAATGATGAATGAACAAATAGAAATGTTGCAACTCACCAAACCCTAGCAATAAGGTGTTGCAAGTATGCTTGAAATGGTTGTAATATATTTGGTTCTCTACTCTTACTTAAATGATGTTGATCTTGCTTTAAACACTTGCTTGACTCATAAACCCTACATCATAATTGCTAGTTCAATAAAAAACATGATGGATGAAATCTTTGACATGATGATTGACACTTGAATGCTGCTCTAAAATTATTTATAATCTACCCTTGAATTCTCTTGAATGCTAGGTGTGAATATGAGTGAAAGAACCCTATATTTATACTCAATTATGCAAGAATTCCTGAAATTACAACACTACAAGCTGACATCAGATCTAGGAGAACAAAATCCTACCAAAAATTTGAAATAAATTTGACTTTGGACCACATGGGACTCATTCACCCATGGTGGAAAATGAGTCCTATCAGACATAATGTATGAGACCAAAAACCAAAAGTGCTTAGAAATGTGTGAAAATTGGTTCGAGGCCAAAAGATCCAGGTAGGACCCATTTGTGCAAGGTGGTGAATGAGTCTTAGATCACCAAATCTGGGCCACACAAGCTAGAAACACCTAAATTTTGATTGGTCAATTATTTTTGTCGGGATTATCCTTAAAAAGATGTAATAAATGAGGCTTATGGATGTAAATTAAGGCCAGTTAAAGCATAAGAAAGCCCAATTATTAATCACAAGCCTAGAGGAATGTGAAAGTGTGTTAAAACACTTTACAAAACTCAAAATAATGCAAGATTAAGGTTAAAAAGAGGTTTATTAGGTCTAATTAATTAATAAGACCTTAGAAAAGTTTGAAAGTGATAAGTAGGAGGTATTTTCCATAGTGTGTGAAAGTGAATTATTGTACACTTCACAATAATTAAACAAGGTACCATTAAAATCCATTAGTTCACAAGGGCCTAGGGCTTAATGTGAATGTGCTATCCACATTACAACACTAAATCAAGGCAACATTAAGCCCAAAATCACAAGGAGGGCCCAAACAAGCCAGAAAAAGTAGAAAGGTTACTTTTTTAGTGACTCTACTCACTTACTAGTATCTTATGTTATTTCTACAATTATAAAATTTTAGATGGATCTAGATATTCTAAGCTCTTCAATTTTTGAACTTATCAACCATCTCATATCATGCTAAAATATCTTTACTACCATTTTTTATGATGAATTTATAGCACTTATATTTAATAGTTTTGTATATATTTCTAAAGAGACTTATTCTTTGTACTAATTCTTTATCGATACCATCATTTAAAAAAAAACTCTTTTCTTGATCAATGACTCACCTCTCTCTAATTTATTCAATGGGATTTATCATCTTCTTGACTCTTCATAAGTATTTATCATCTTCTTGGAATAGTTTTGTAATGTGTTGTACACATCCACATAATTCTAGGGCTCCTTATTTGTTTAAAACATACCTTAAATTTTCCTTTGTAAAAGTTTTGTAAAGTGTTGTAACACACTTTCACACTTTTCTAAGGTTTATTTAATTATTTAAGCCTAATGGACCCCTTTTTAATTAAATGTACCTAATATGTACCCTATTTATGGTGTTGTAAAGTGGTGTTGTACACATCCACATCATTCTAGGGCTCCTTATTTGTTTAAAACATACCTTAAATTTTCCTTTGTAAAAGTTTTGTAAAGTGTTGTAACACACTTTCACACTTTTCTAAGGTTTATTTAATTATTTAAGCCTAATGGACCCCTTTTTAATTAAATGTACCTAATATGTACCCTATTTATGGTGTTGTAAAGTGGTGTAATACTATTTTCACACTTATCTAGGGTCCTCTTAACTAATTTTGGTTAATTGGAGTTAGTTAGCCTCTTTAATTCAAATTTAATCCTTATTTGTGACACCTCCCAAAGATCTATCTAACACTCACAATTTAAATTACATAACATTTAATGGGGGAAAATCAAGGTCCTAGAAATTAGTGTTAGGACCCATTCACCCTAGGTGGAAAATGGGTCCTCCCTCTATGGGAGCCCACTTTATCAACATATTCGACATGGGTTTTTAGTGATCTTTCACCCCCAGATGGTGAGGTCCTGAAAAATAGTGTTAGGACCCATTCACCCTAGGTGGTGAATAGGTTCTCCCTTAATGAGGACCCTCTTTTTGAATTTCATTATGGTGGGAATTTAATCATTTTTATCTCTAGATCTGGTGTTGGTTTGAATTTTTTGAATTTTGGGGTTAATCTCTTGATTTAGTATAAATAAGGGGTTAATTTAGTGCATTTTTTCTCCTAGAAAGTTTATGAAGCATTCTAGAAATTTTAAGAGAGAATTATAGAGAATTCAAAATAATTTTCAAAGGCATTTCAAGGTAGATTATAAAGTGTTTATTGCAGCAATTCAAAATAATTTCATCAAGTCTAGGGTTTAGTGCATTGATGCATGTTGTTGAGCTAAGAAATTTGATGTAGCATTGAAGATCTATTGCAAGCATTGTTCACATTTTATTCAAGGATCAAAGATCTACATTCTTCATGGCCACTACATGTTAGATTGAAAATTTATCTTCCAAGACATCTTACAAGGTATCTACAATGCATCATTTCATGTTCATGCTTCAATTACATTATTTCATCATTTGATTTAATTACCTACTAGGGGTTTGACTTAGGAAAACCACTATTCACTAACAATCAACAAGTTTTTCTTCCCTTGAATGTGTATTTGTAGATTTATAGGTTGAAGATTAAGTGGAGAGAAATTTTACAACAAAGTTATAAAATATTTCAAGTTGTAAAGTTGACCTTCAAAGTATAAGAACAAAGAATTGAAGCTACAAAATTAAGTACAGGTTTTCGTGAGCTAACAATCAGGAATATGAGAGTGTAGAAATCAAGGAAAATAACCTAGATCTTATTTTTAGAAAATCTAACAGGGACCCATTCACCACTAAAGGCGAATGAGTCCCTTGTGCCCTAAAAACAGGCTTCTTATAGCAAGGTAAACACCTCTTTGAGCTTTAAAAACTCCCCTCATAGTTTCTATAATAGTTAGGGTCAATTTTTTATTGTTATTTGCATCTTTTGGCCATCATAATTGCATAAATTATAGTGATTTTTTGGTGAAAAATTCTAGTGGTTTTTTTTTAGCAATTTTTTTTTTTAGCAAAAGTGGCAAGCCACTATATTATATTAATATATATAATAATTTATACATAATCTTGGTTTATAGGGAATACCGATAGGAAAGAACTAGGTAGAAAACCTCCGATTATAGCCCAAATAGATATAAAATATATAGCCCGAATTCCAAAAGATTACAAAATTGTCCCATGGAATATTTCAAATTCATTCTGAAGTGGGGATCCATAAGAAGTTTTCAAAAAATCTAACTAGCTACAGTGCCATCAACCTAGATTTTACCCTATTGAAATTCCTGATACATAATTGATTCAATAGTGAGGCATAATTTTCATGTATACATACATCAAGCCTCTACAAAATTGAGATAACTGTGTCAATATTCATTTTTAGCAAACTTAAAAAATTATCAGCTTGGGAAAAAAACATGAACTAGCATTATTCCTCCATATGCTCTGCGCAGATTGAGTTTTCATCCTATGCTTCTTCTTGACCATCATACACTGTAGCATGACCAGGGAGAGGTAGATCATTAGCAAATAATTCATACCTAGTAAATGGAGCAAACTCCTTTTTAGCTTGACTCACATTCTCTATTCGAGCCCTTACAATTAAACCCTTCTTCGCAACTTTTGAGCTCTCTGCTAGTAGTCTCCCATGTATTTCTCCTGAGGCTTGAACCCCTGCATCATGGCATATTTTTTTCTTTGTTCCAACAAGAGAATTAAAAGGTGGATGCAGGGTATGATCTCAAAGATGAGACACAACATAGTACTTTTCTTTGATATCAATGTCCATGGACACAAAAATCCTTTTGCAATGTTTCTTTAAAGCATTTAAAAGAAAATAATCATTTCTAAACTAAAGAGCCAGTCTAATGGATTCAAATATTTCTTCAAACCCTAATCTAAATTTAATGTATTCATGAGGAAACAAACCTCCAATATAACCCTCCCCATTAAAAAAATTGTAATCTTGCACCACCATTCGCAAAGTGTTTCTATCAAGAAACAGGGGATTAACAAAATTTTCTACAATTATCTTTAATTCCTTGGATGGAAATATTAGTCACCAGGCTCTTGGACTGATGACCTACATGCCAAGCACCAATATTATTGAGTCCTTAGCCCTCAAACAATCTACTTTAAATATTAAGTTGAGATCCTCTTGAGAAAGGCTATTCTCAAATGACCGTTCCCAAGGCTAAATAGGGCATTTGATTTTGAAGTTCCATGCACAGAGAGCCATGTCACCTCTACTTAGTGTAGAAAAGGAACAAATTGAAGCACAATAGCTGATGATGTTTCCAGAAAAACTTTGGCAATGTATGAATAAAATGAAGCTTAAGAAGCACTTTTAAAGCCTAATGAATTTAATAATAATGATGCACATTTTTTGGAGGGCATAATGACCACTGAAACAAGTATGAAATTTATTGAAATAAAATCATTTGCAATATACCAAATCATGCAAATTAAATTCAATCTTCTACAAGAGATAAATGTGAGATACTTCCACACATTTGCAAGTACCATGAAGCTCATCGTCATGGGAGTCACCATCATTCGCTAAAGAGGTGGTAAAAATAGAAAAGGAAGTGTTTTACGATGTAATAAATGACGTTTCCCATCACCCATTCGAATTTTTTTTCACATTTTCCACTTCAATCATATGATGATACCATGGAGGTACAAATGAGGCAACACAATCGCCTCTAGGTGATAGGCATAATCATTACCTTTCATAGGAATGGAATATGATGGCCCAGGTCGAAAATATTACATAGTAAAGCCAAATTTAAAATCAAACCAAATTATTTATGATGCCCTTTCCAATTCATCATGGTATTTGATTGCCATTCCATACTTTACAATATAAAATCACTTCATTAAAGTTAAGATATTATCCCTTTCTTGAGATGAAAGACATCCTGATCAACAAGCTAAAGTATATGGGGAAAATCTGCAAGTGGAGAAAGATTAGCTAAAATATAAATTTCCTACTTTGAGCTACCCAAATTAGCTAGATAATCTGCTAGATTGTTTCCTTCTCTCTAAGTTTGAGTAATCATATAATTTTGAAACTTTTCTAGAAGGTCCCATACTCTTTGAAGAATATATTGAAGGCCCCAATTTTGTATTTTCTTTTCTTTACAAGAATTGACTATCAGTAAGGAATCTCCTTCAATATGAAGGTTCTTGATGCCCATCTCCTGAGCCATTTCCACTCCTATTAGCAGAGCGTTAGATTTAACTAGATTTTTTGACCCACTATGAAGATATTTTGAACATAAAGCTATCACCTTACCCTGTGAGTCACGAATGAAAATACCTACCCCTGATTACCTTGGGTTTCCTTTGGAGGTGCCATCAAAATTCATCTTTATAAATCCATCTTGGGGGGCCTTCCATTTTACATGTTTTCTATTACCTTTCTCATTTTTTGTTTGCAATAGGCTACCTAGGAAAATAATTTTTACATACTTCCAGTTTTGCAGAATATTATTATCCCAGTTAGTAAAGGAAGAGCTTATGTCTTTGACTTCTCAGACACTTGCATTTACTACCTCAGAGACTGCATTCTCAATTTTACCATTCACTACATCATTCAAAGAGGATTACTTTCCTAAAAATTCTCAAGTTTCATTCCCACCAGAGGTTCCACATTACTAGGGCTGGCATAACTCTCCAAATATAAGCAAAAAATGAAGATTTATAGAGAATTGGCCAACTTTGAAAGAAATCCCACAAGGAGTTTGGTAGTGGAGTATAAAAATTAAGCTTTCTAAGGATAAACTCCCAAATTTTTTGTGCAAAATTGCATCGTATAAATAGGTGATCAACATCCTCAAGTTCTTCATTGGACAGAGGACACATGAAAGGATCCACTATTTTCAACTTACCTAGTTGATCACTGGTGAGGATATACTTCCACAATGTTATCCATGCAAAATTTCCTGCCTTGGGTAGGATTTTATTATCCCAACAAAATGATTAAGCTCGTTGTGAAAGAAGATGCCCTGAATCCTAATTCAAAGCCTTGCATCCTTGTCTTACTATGTAATTTCCATCCCTTGAAGGGGCCCATATCAATTTTTCCTACTTTGAAGAAAGATATACCATTCTAGCTTCCAAGATATTTTGTAGAGCACAACACTAATGAGGAGATAGGGAAGGATCTGATATTTTTTTTTAGGTTACCAAGTACCTGAGAAAGGATCAACCGACTAGACATAATTCAACAAACATTCTCCCCAAGTGACCTTTAGAGTTTCCATTATTGGAAAAATATCTAGATTATTCTGCAATGGGGGATTACCATTCCAAGAATCAATCCAAAACTTAACACTTTGGCCATTGTTTACGTCCCACGAAATATATGAAACTACTAGTTTTCTACAAGAAATCAAAAAGTTTGAAATAGCTGATCCATTTAGGGGATTATCAACCTTGAATATTCTTGTGGGATCCTTGTTATCTAAATATTTTCCTTGCATTATTTGATACCATTTGGCTTGTGGGCTAGTATACATCTTCCATGCTAATTTTTCACCAAAAGCTTTATTTCATTTCGAAAGATTCAAAATACTTGCCCCTCCTTGATATTTTTCTCAAGACATGGCTTCAAGGGAAATTGGAGGAACCTTCTTTTGATCATCCATGTTACCTTTCTAGATGAAATTTCTTATCACTCTCTCCATTTCTACAATAATAGACTTTGGAGCCTTTAAAACTGTAAGAAAATAGTTAAGAATTGAAGAGAGAACAACTTTAACTAATAAAATTCTTCCGACTAGAGACAACCACCTAGCCTTCCATATTGATATCCTTGATTTAAGCATTTCAATTATTTTAGCCTAGTAGGTTGCTTTATTTGGGCCTGCAAAGAAAGGTAACCCCAAATATGAGCATGGAAAAGATGCTTTTTCAAAGCCCAAAATATTGAGTAACTTCTTCTCATTGTCCTCACTTTTGTTGAGGATGTGGATTTTTTATTTTGAAGCATTTATCCATTGACCTGAAGCTAAATAGTATTTATTTAAAACTTCTTTGATGTGATTAGCTTCTTCTAGTGTTGCTTCCCCAAACAAATTCATGTCATCTACAAAAAGAGAGTGAGTAACTGCTAAGTCTATGTTTTCAATCTGTATCCCTTTCCATAAACCACGAGTATGTTTTTTGGTAATAAATCTACTCAATGCCTCTGCCATAATGATAAAGAGGAAAGGGGAGAGGGGGTACCCTTTCCTTACACCTTGAGAAACACTAAAAAATCATGTTGGGGAGCCATTAAGAATTACTAAAAATTTAGCCCCTGAAAGGTATGTAATTATCCATCTACACCATCTTGCATAAAATCCAAATTTTAGCATAACTTTTCTCAAAAGACTCCAATTAACCTTATCTTATGCCTTCATCATGTCTAGTTTGATGCTAATTGAAGGCATTTTATTATCTATTATTGAATGTAAGGTTCCATGAGCCATAGTAGCCCCTTCATACATTTCTTTTCCTAGAAAAAAAACTCCCTGCTCTTGGGAAATTATTCTCGGGATAATAGGTTGTTACCACAAGTAAATTTCCTTGGAAAATATCTTATAAATTGTGTTACACAAGAATTTTGGTCTATATTCTGCAAAGGAAGAGGGGTCACTAACTTTTGGAATAATGATAATATTGTTTAAATTGAATTTTTTAAGTAGAGACCCAATACATCTTTATTCTTCATTTTCCCATAAGAGATCATAACACACAATTTCACAACATTTTTGGAAAAAAAGAGCAGTAAATTTGCCTGGTCTAGGAGCCTTATCTGGCAGTAAGGAAAATATTACCATTTTGAGTTCCTCTATTGTGAATGGATTTAATAATTCTCTGTTATCCTTCATAGATATAAGTGTTGGAATTGAATTCAAAAGTTCCTCCTCATCCTTTTCGTTTTGCTCAGTTCTATCCTATGGGGCTAATAAGAGATCAAAAAAAAATCTAACACATTCTCTTCTTATATCTTCCTCTTTGGTAAGCCAATTACTCATGGGAAACTCCTTAATATCTTGGACTACCTTTTCAGCTCTTTTTATTTGGGTAGATACATGAAAATACTTAGTATTTCTATCACCCTCTTTTAACCAGAATTTGCATGATTTTTGTAATTTTCCCCCATCAATGATTTTGGTGAACCTGCCATATTGAACATTGCAATTTTCTAATTTTGAAGTCTTTCATTGCATCTAAGGGTTAGATCTTTCATCCATCTGCATCTCACTTGCATTGAATTAATATCTCATTAAGGGTTTCTTACATTGCATTTGCAATTGCATCTCATTTAGGGTTTAGATTTCCATTATTTTGCATCTCTCTAAATCTGAAAAATAAAATAAAAAATTAGTCATTGTGCATTTCATTTAATTTTTAATTATTTACATTTTAAAATCAAAACAAAATTGCATTTCAACATAGGTCCTTGCATTCATCTTTTCATTGCATTTTCACATTGCATTTCTAAAAAATCTAAAATTGAAACTCACTGCCTCAGACCTAGAACTGAAAGGCATTACTAAGAGCTTGAAAATCATTCAAAAATAGTTAAAAAATACCTAACCAGGACCCATTCGCTCTTAATGGTGAATAAGTCCCAAAACAGGTCAAACCTGCATCTTCTAGCATTTGAAAAAGCATTAAAACTCACCTTGAATCCACAAAAACATTTCAGAAAAACTTAACTAGGACCCATTTGCCCTTACTGGTGAATGAGTCCATGTTAGCTATAGATCTACATTTTCTGGAAGTTAAAATCTCAATTTTAGGCTTATGTTTGGTGCTATTACTTTCCTGTTTTAGTTTCTTGATTTGTTGTTTCATCAAAATCATTGCATTTAGCTTAAATTGCTTCAATTCAATGCATTGTTAAAAATAATCAAAATTGCATTCAATCACTCCTTTTTCAACTCATTACATTTTGTAATTAGTCAATTGCAGTGCTTAGAATCTGAAAATTGTATTTCATTCTAGGTTGTTTCAATGCCTTTTTTGCATTTTAGGGTTTACAAACTAGGTTTGTAAAACTTGCATGAGATTTAAAACTTGGTGTCCTATTCACAATACTATTATAAGATGTAGTTCAAGGATCATGTCATCCTTCGGTATCTCACTCATTGTGGATCTTGGGTTTTTTGACTCTCTTCTTGATAGTGTTGAGAATAAACCCTCCATGGCTCATAGTGTATACACCTGAAAACTGTCATCATATTCAATTAATTAAATACAACCTATTTGATTAATGCTTTGAATGCATATTAATAAGGTCTTACTTTATTTATATTGTTCACTTTTCTTTTAATTCTCCTAATTCACATTCTTCTAAATTAAATAAACAAAAAACCATAAACATGTTTATTTAATCAATCTTCCCTAATCCTGATTAAGAATTAGAGCACATTTCTACAAAAAAATTTATGTGCCACCTCATAAAGGTCACATGAAAATAAATAAGCCTACTTATTAATAAGAACTATCCTCACACACTTTGACTAATAAGAAAAAGCACATGGCTCTATTCCCCCACACTTCCAACAAATTTGGAGCACATGGGTCTTTGTTTCACACACTTGGAATCTCATACATTTGGCATGCTTCCAATTGGTCAAGGGATTCTCTTCACACACATGGCATGGTGTCCTTGGTCAAGGGGACATCCTGATTCCTTTCATCTCCACCATCTATCTTATCTCCTTTGAATCTGAACCGTTGATAAGTTCCACCTCACAAAATGCTTGAGAAACTATATAAATACACCCCTTATCCTTTGCATTATCATCCACCTTTTGAGTAATGTTATAATGCTATTTTGAAATACAAATTGGAAGTGTTATAATGCCATTTTCCATCCACACTTTGAGTATTGTTACCATGCAGGTTTTTCATAGGAGCTTGGAGCTTTCATGGAGTCTTATACTTAGTTTTCATATCATGTGTTACTTTGCATTCTCATCTTAGATTAATTAATTGCTTCATAGTTACATTTTATCATCCTCATTGCATCATAGTTACATTTTAGGCTAGTTTGTTTTATGTTTGCATTTGAGCATATGCATAATCATGGATAGTTCACTATAGTTTCATATCATCTCACTCATCTCCACTTGTTCATCTATCGTCAACATCATCCTTCGTTTATCGTTGCATTCATCATCAATTCCATCATCTTGTTTCATTTAGGAGCATACCACTAATCATTCCAGCACACATTTTCATACCACTAATCCTTCCACCACACATTTCCACATAGAAATCATCTTAGCTTGCATATTAAGCATCAAATCACGTTTTCTAGGTAGTCATTTTAACAACCTTTGTGCCCATAGAAATCTGAGGGCCAAATGGTTTTATAAATCCCTAGAAATAGAGAACAATGATAAATATTTTAAAGATTTGATTATATTATGAAATAGAGTAGTTTTACTTAATTCAAACTTTGAATGTAAATTGTCTCATTAAGGTTTGTGTTGACATTAGAATCCACCCTACACATTTGACACAGGCACAAAATGGCACCCACCATGGGGCCTTTGCCTCACTTATTGCTATCTTTTTTTATGGTTTCATGATTGTAGGTTCAAGGTTTATGACTTGGGAATGCTTTGCACCGGTTTGGAGGCAATTATGAGCTGTTTTGAGGCATTTATGGGTTGTTTTTAGAGTTTTGGCACCTCTTGCAAATAGTGCAAAGACCATTTTCAGCTGTTTTGGGACCATTCTAGCTTGTTTTGAGAGTTTTGGCACCTCTTGCACCTATTTTGGTACCTCTTGCAATTGTTTTCGAGCCTGTTTTCACCTGTTCAGAGACCATTCTGGGCCACTTTGAGAGTTTTGGTGCCTCTTGCACCTGTTTTGGTGCCACTTGTTAGATTTTTGGTGCCTCTTGCAAGTGGTTATGAGCCTATTTTCACCTATTCAGAGACCATTTTGAGCCACTTTGATAGTTTTGGTGCCTCTGGCACCTGTTTTGGCACCTCTTACATCTTGTTCCAGGACCCTTTTCACCTAGTTTGAGACCATTCTACACTATTTTTAGAGTTTTGGCACCTCTTGAAATTTGTCACCAAAATTAGAAACTCACATTCAGTGTTGTGCATTTATAGGTTTTCCCATATTCACTTTCAAAGACTCAAAACATAAACTACTAACATATTGCAGGGGCTGGATGTTATGTACTTGTTTCCATTTTCATTAAGTTAGGAACGTAGCTTAAGTAAAGGGATAATGAACATCATGTTTCCTTTTGGTTAAGTTAGGAACATAGCTTAATTAACAAATTAATGAACACCATGTATTTTGTATGTGATGGATGGTAGGCATATGATCTCCCCTTAACTGGGTGATCCAAAAAGCTAGACCCATTCTTTTTTATGTGCGAGTGTAAGTGGATTACATGGCATTCATGTGTTTTCTATTTATTCATGTGAAATAAAGATCAATCCAACTATGGATATACTTGCTTAATTTTGTTTATCCTAGAGGGCTTGCCATGTGGGAAAAAGTAATCACCAAAGGGGATGACTCAACTAGTAACATGCTAAAGCCAAGCGACTTCCAATCGGGATATAAATGTGGATACTTGAGGAAAGTTCAAGTATCACGAGGATAATTGTGACAAGATGGATTGAAAGGGACTCTCTCTGTATGGATTATCCCCCAAAAATGGAATTCCCACATTAAAACCATTGTAGATTTGTCAAAATCCTTTATCTATTCTTCTGTGCAACAACGATTGTTGCCAAGGCATCCACATTCTCGCAGATTTTAGTAGAGGTGATTAGTTTTCCATGGGAGTTTCACGGGGATTGGAAGCTTGGTTGGCCTGAGAAGAGAGTGCATTGTAAGGGGGAGCCCGTGCAACCAAGCTTCTGAATTCACCCACTAAAGATAGTGTAGTTGGGGTAAAACCTATGTGGAATCTAAAAGAATACAGTCTTACATAGCCTTAGGAGTGTATATTTTACTTAATGTGTCTTCAAAATAAAACTTAAACAAAACACCATAAAAAATGTTACTTTTTGAAAGTGAAAACCTTGACTCAAAACTACATTGATTGAGGTAGGCAAGTCAGTAACTTAGGTCTGTCTGTCTTCAAAAAAATTAGTCCTTTCAATAGTTTTCAACCTTTCCTTAAGCAAAACAGAGTCAGAATATGTGGTTTACATGATGATTTCATGAAAGGCCAATATTAGAAAACCAAAGATCAAACCTCTTAGTAAAAAACAACATAAAAAATGTTTGTCTATGCTCTACGACTTTAGAGAAAGGTTAACCTTCAATTTTTACAAGAGAGCTTGAAAAACAATCTAGAGTTATACATGATATACTATTTTCAAAATCCAAGACTTTTCCAACATTTTGAGTACCTTAATTACACAACCTGAATCTAAACTCCAAGTCCAAGATCATTCCTTAGATACCTTAAAAGTCTCAACATTTTCAAAACAGATGTATACAAGTGGAACTTTTCAAACTAAACCTAGATCTAAACATTTCAATGTGCCTAAATCATCAATATCCATCACATCTTTGTTTGTACAACCTAGTTTCATCTTTAGGATTTGTCATCCTTTAATCATGAAACTAGGTTAATGCAATCAAATCAAACTTAGTCTAATCAATAGAATTGGTCATTCTATTTGACTTAGTTGTAATCCTTGGAACTATTTCAAAATTAGATCGAAGCTTAGTCTAAATCATAACAATTGTATGCCCATTAAATAAGATCATAAAAGAGGAGACTCAAAGACAAGGAACTTGGAATACCCAACTTTGAAACGGAAAACATAGGAAGTTTGAGTAGTGAAACTTTCGATATCAAAACTCTGAACATTGAAATTCCTGACATTGAACCGCAAATTAGTGAGATCCCTAGCAACATGGCTGATGCAGAAGAAATCCCTATTCCTAGACTCAACAACACTCAAGGGGAAGAAATAAACGATGAGGATATCTGACAAGTGGAACAAGACCCCAACTTCCATAAGTTTTTGGAAAATATTTTTGAAAGAGATGGGGAAAAATACCTATTAATATTAGCCAATCAAGGAGTCAAACATCCCCCTTATTTTGACATCAACACCTTAAAAGTACCTCTCCAAAAGCTTGAAAAGGAAACAAAACAAATGGTTACTTTAACCCACCAAATCAAGAACCTTCAACAAAAAGTTCTAGACATGCAAAGGGGAACTTCAGAATGATACTTGATTGAGGAAATTTGTCCTTATCCCTTTAATCTATCCATAAACATGATCCATTTCCCTAAATGTCATGATTTTCCAAAGTATGATAAATACAATGGTACCACTGATCCATTAGATCATGAAAGGGAATTCTGAACTATGAGTCTAGAATTTGCACATGAGGAAACTTATTTTATGAGACTATTTCCATGAAGTTTAGGAGGGACATGCCTTGAATGGTTTTCAAAGATTACACCCCCCATCAACACATTTTAAGAGTTGGTCAATAAATTTCTCACTCAATACTCTTACAATATCCAACATGATATCACCATGAAAGACCTTTGCAACTTGAAACAGAAAAAGGGTGAGTCCCTCATTTTCTTGCAAAAATGGAGGATATTGTTTGCAAGATATTCTCATCTTGTGCCCGAAAAGGAAAAGATAGATATTTTCATTGATAACCTAAATGATGAGATGAGTTATAGGTTGGAATTAAAATGTTCCCCTACCTTCGAAAAATTGATTGAAAATGGAATTAAGATCGAAGAAGCCTTAGTCAAAAGAGGGATAATTAAGGTATACAATGAAAACAAATCATCCACTTCCTCTAACAACTACAACGGTGGGGAAAAACCTTCATTTTGGAAATGAAACAAGAACGTGGGTAACAATGAGGTCATAGCTGAAAATCAAAATACCAAACTTGTATTCAACCTAACAGTAGTTGCCACCAAGACTAATCAGACCAACTATCCTCCCAACACTCCAAATTCTAACCAAAACAACAATCAGACTAATCCAGGGACTAAAGTGGCACCATTTCCAAAACCTTCCAATTGAAAAAAATTCACACCATTGGGACAATCCTTAGATTCTTCCTTAAAGGAACTTACTGAGGCTAAGCTTATGACAGTGCTAGAAGCACGAAACTGGGATCCACAAGTCAAACCCTTTTGGTGGAACGATTCCCATTATTGTGATTATCATCAAAACTAGGGTCATATGACAAAATATTGCTGGCAATTAAAACACACAATCCAGGATCTCATTGATAACAAAAAGGTACACAAATTGAAGGACCCCAAACAAATAGTGATCAGGGAGTGTTCAAGAACCCTTTACCCAATTATGAAAAGGGATAGTCCTCTACATCGAATACCAAAGGCAAGAATATAAACTATGTTTATGATTCTACCATTCATTGTATTTAGATGGTTGAGAATTCCATCCAAGACAATGAAATTGGAAGCCAAGGGAAGGATTCCACTACTGAAATCCAACACAATGTTGACACCATCTCACATCAAATCAATGACCTTTTTCCTAGAAATCTGAGCACTAATGTTGACATGAATGACAATCAAATTAACGTCATCAAAATCATAAATGATCAAGACAATACACCTATCAATGCGATTACAAGAGGCAAAGCCAAAGTAACATTGAAAGGAGCTACCCCTTCCATGTCCAAAATGAATATATTTCTTGTAACTCAATATAACATCGTCGATCAGTTACATAAGATACCTACTCAAATATCCATATTAGAACTTCTCAAGATTTCACCGGCGCACAAATAAATCTTGGAACAAGGTTTAGTTGCCACCACAGTACCAAACAATATGGAAGTATGTACATTTCAAGCTATGGTGGGACATTTGACTACACCTCATTGCTTATCATTCTCTGAACATGACGATGCATCCACCACCCATCCAAATAATTTTACTCTCCACATCAAAGTCCTAATCCATAAACATCGCACCAAACGTGTCCTTATAGATGGAGGAGCAGGCCTAAATATCTACACTCTCAAGCTTGTTCATGCATTAGGATATTCTGAAAATTCTACTGATCCTAGAAGGAAAATCACCATAAAAGCATATGATGATGAAGAAAGATCCTCCCAAGGATTGATCATCTTACCCATTTAAGTGGGACCAATCGTCAAAGACATAATGTTTTAGGTGTTAGACAAGGAATTGACATATAACATACTCTTGGGATGACCATGGATTCATGAAATGCAAGCGGTACCATCAACCTATCATCAGTGCTTGAAATTTCCTTTCAATGGACAAGAGGTCGCCATTGCTGCCAATTCTAACAATCCCCAATATTGCAATGCGCTCAGAACAAGTCAAGATACCTTTGTACCACATAATAGAGAAGTCATCAATTTTGATCCATCAAATAAAGAAATTCCAGTGGGTTCAATTAAAAGAAAAAGGGGTCATGGACTCTATTTCATGCAACAATGGAAGTCAATTTGATGCCTTATCAAAACAATTGGAAAAGATCCAAATAAAAGACAACAACATGGGGGAATACTCATTTAAGTAATCTTCATACTCATCACAACTTTCCTCTTCTCCTAAGTCACATGGACAACCATCCACCTCAAGAAAAAAATCTTTATAACCAATCACGCTCTTTGATGGGAAGTTTATAAAAGCAATCACTCAAGTGAAGGAATTAGAAGATAGGGATGTCCTGAACTGGTTATACAAAGCTGAAGAACCTTCACAGGTATCAATGTCCGATATATGCATAGATAAGTATGGCGAAGGTCAGACAATCCTGACAAAAAATGGGATATGAGGGAAATGGTCCTTTGGGTAAAAGAAAAGAAGGCATTAGTGAACCAATACAGCTTGTCACAATGAATTCCAAAGATAAAACGAGATTAGGGTACAGGGAAGACGCAAAATAGGAAGCTACTCAAGGAGTTGTCGAAAGAATCTTACAACTATAGGCTAGTGAGGATCATGAATTAGATTCCAATGAATATTAATGGGACTCCCTCTCTGAAGAATATTTCCAGAACAAAGAGATCGATGTAATCCAAAAGTATACACCAATATGTATGAAAGGACAAAGTTCTAGTTCTAGACCACTTGAATATGGATCACAATATGTCGTTGACTCAAGGGAAGACAATCATTCTTCGAGCGATATAGACACGTTGGAAGAGAGTAATATCTTAGACCTCATTAGACAATTTTGCATCATGGCTATCCTGATGCTACACCTTATGACTTAGACCAATCCAATGATTCCTTGTCCTTAATGCATCTTGAATTAATTGATTGTGATCAAAATGAGCCGCTTGACATACCCACCTTTTCAAATGATGATGCCCTTGTGAACTTCCTATGTTCGATACTCTTGACACATGTTCTACCATTGAATCTATAAATGAAACTCTTGATGAAGGAAGTGTCAAACCTTTTAGCTGCAAAATGAAAAATATAAGAAATGGGTCTAATAGTGAAAACCATCTGATGGCACTATTAAATAAGGAAAAAGTAAAAACAAAGAGTGTATCTCAAGGTGAAAACCTCCCTGAGGCACTAAGAGATGGAAGGTTTGACACTCTCCCCAAACACTACCAAGAGAGATCATGATGGGCCCAAAAAGTGGAAATATGTAAGTGATATGATGGCCCATGTGGTGACAACTTTTTTTTACCCAAAATTGATGAAACGAAAAGGGTTTTTAAAGGAGATTCTCAACTTTCCACCAATATATATTATGCTTTACTTTGAATTTAATAATAATTATTATTTATTTTCTATTTGAATTACGACTAAAGTCCTAATTGATAGGCTAATTAAAAACATCTATAGCTTTCAAACGGTATCACATTTTTGAATCTGAAACATGCATCACATTCTATTATTCACATACTATAGGATTAAAAGAAAAAATGAATTTCATGAATTTTGACCAAGTTAAGGTGGTTAGACACACAAGTTTTTATATTTTTTAAAAGTTGTAATAAATAAATCATAATTAATTATTTACTTGGAAAAAATTACAAAAAAATATGCATCACATCGGGATATGTGTCCTCTACTTATATCTAAAATCTTATAAAAAAATATTATCATTTTATTGTGGTTAGGGTGGTCAATAGACACCTACTTTTTATTTTTCCCTAAATTTAAGTAATACTGCATTGAAATTTCAAATTTTCACCAAATAGATTTTAAAAAATAAAAATAAACCTAGTAGTTTAGAAACTAAATTCAATTTTCTATAGATTCTATTCTTACATATTTTTGAAATAATATAAATAACTTATTCAAATTTTTATGTCAAGTTGCCTAACTCTGATTTTTCTAAAAAAATTTCCACTTAAGGGCCTGTTTTTTCCATGATGATCCTGCACATACTCACTAATATAACCTACAAAATCCATCAATGTTGGTACAACTAAAATAGTGAAGACCCTACATTTAGCAGAATCCATGACAAAAGAGGAGAAACCTAGTTTCATCAAATTCTTTGAGGAGAGGAAAATGAATTTTCTTTTTCATATGTTGATATGCCAGTCATAGATCCAGAACTCATTATGAATCATCTATCCTTACCACCTGGCGTAAAATCGGTAAAGCAAAAATTGAGAAAGATGCATCCCTATATAGCCCTTCTGGTAAAAGCTGAATTGAAAAAGCTATTAGATGTAGGATTCATAAGATCTATTGACTATGTTGAATGGATATCAAACATTGTTCTAGTATCCAAACTAGATAAGAGCATAAGGATATGCACAGACTTCAGGGATCTTAACAAAGCCTATCCAAAAGATGATTTTCCTTGGGATAAGCACCTGAAGATCAAGATAAAACAACCTTCACATGTCCTTGGTGTACTTTTTGCTAGAATGTGATGCCTTTTGGGTTGAAAAATGTTGGAGCTACATATCAGAGAGCTATGACTACCATCTTCCATGAAATGATGCATACTTTTATGGAAGACTATGTAGATGATCTGTTGGAAAAATCCTACACTAGAGGACACTTAGAGATTCTAGACAAAATCTTCACAAGATTGGAGAAATTCAAGGTGAGGTTAAATCCCAAGAAATGTGTGTTCGGTGTAACATCAGCTAAACTTTTAGGATACATTGTTTCAGCTAAAGGCATTAAGGTGGATCCTACAAAGGTCAAATCCATCATGGAAATGCCTACTAAAAAAATTAGTCAACTCAGATCATTACAAGGAAGGTTTTAGTCCATCAAAAGATTCATTGCTCAACTAGCTAATAAAAATCATCCTTTCAACCACTTATTACACAAGAATGTCTCTTTCAAGTGGGATGACAAATGTGAAGCTACCTTCAGTCAACTAAAGTAGTACCTGATGACACCACCCGTGTTTATACCACTGGTCAAGGGAAAACCACTATTACTATATATTTCAACAACTGAGATATCTTTGGGAGCCTTATTAGCATAGGAAGATTCTACAAGAAAGGAGAGAGCCATCTATTATGTCAGTAGGACCCTAAATGGTTATGAGATCAATTACACCTTTATTGAGAAAGCCTGCTTAGCAGTTGTATTTGCTACACAACAATTGAGGCATTACATGCTAACTCACACTATTAAACTCATTGCCAAAATTGACCCATTAAAGTACTTACTCAACAAAGCTGCTTTGACAGGGAAGTTAGCCAAGTGGGTCATGATATTGAGTGAGTTCGATATCTAGTATGTGGATAGAAAAACAATAAAAGTTCAAGCCATAGCATATCAACTAGCTGAAGCGCCATTTCTAGATAACAATCCAATGGACATTGAATTCCTTGATAATGATATCCTAACCATATCTACACAACAATGGCTGCTATACTTTGATGGATCTTATACACAACATGGATCAAGCACAAGAATCTTGTTTGTCTCACCACAAGGAGACACAATTCCAAAATCCTACAGATTAATGTTCCCCTGCACCAACAACATAGTTGAATATGAAGCATTGATCATTGGAATTAGGATAGTCATTGAATCGAAAATCATAGAATTGCTAGTCTATGATGACTCACAACAGGTCATCAACCAAGTCAACGATGATTATCAAACAAGGGATGAAAAGTTGCTTCCCTACAAGACGATGGTGGATGATTTCAAAAAGTACTTTGTTGAGATCAAGTTTGCACAAGTTCCTAGAATAGGAAACAAAGTTGCAGATGTAATGGCCATCATTGCTTCTCTCTTGTAGATACCTAAACAAAGAAGATGTTATGAATTCATGGTAGTACAAGTGTCCAACCCAGCATATGAAGATCCAAAATCCCAAGTGATATGCCATATTGTTGACCCTCAAAATTCCCTCTATGGAGAGATCCATACCTACTTGCAAGAAAATACCCTTCACATTAACTTATCTCGAAACCAAAAATGAAACTTCATTCGACAAGCGGATCACCACACCCTAATAGCTGATGTACTTTATAGACGAGGTTTGGATAGTACTCTTCTTTAGTGTCTAGAACATAATGAAGCTGAAATAACTTTACAATAGGTTCACAAAGGTATTTGTGGAACACATTCAAGTGGCTTAACCTTAGCTAAGAAATTGTTACGATTGAGGTATTACTGGCCAAACATGGAGAAAGAGTCATTTCAATATGTCAAAAGGTGTTCCAAATTTCAAATTCATGGAAACTTGATACATGCACCTACACAAGTGTTGCATACTTCCACAAGTACATGGCCTTTTTTGTCAATGGGGATTGGACCTTGTAGGTAAGATTCACCCCTCTTCCTCCAATGGACATAAGTTTATAATTACAGCCATAGAATACTTCACCAAATGGATTGAAGTTGTTCCTCTAATCACCATCATCGGGAAACAAATCTCATCATTCATCCTGAATTATCTCATATGTCAGTATGGTGTTACTCAATCTATCATTACAGAAAATGGTTGACCCTTTAAGAATCAAGATGTTCAAGAGCTTTGTGAAAGATTCCATACAACACCGTTTTTCTACACCTTACTAGATCCCCAAGGGAACATCCAAGCAGAGGCCTCAAATAAGACTATCTTGAAGATTTTGAAGAAAATCATCAATGAAGTTGGACGTGATTGGCATGTTCAACTAAACCTGGCATTATGGGGTTATAGAAGGAGTATCCATACCCTAACAGGAGCAACACCCTATTCTCTTGTCTATGGATCATAAGCTATTCTACCTATTGAGGTTGAGATACCATCCCTGTGTGTGTCACTTAAAGGGATGTTTTCAGACAAGGATTACAAAGTATCGAGGCTACAAGAATTAGAAATGTTCGATGAATGCCAAAAACATGTAGTTGATCACCTAAAAGCTTATCAATAAAGGATATGTAGGAGCTACAATCACAGAGTAATACCTAGAGCATTTTAGGTGGGTGACTTAGTCCTAAAAGAAAATCCCTGTAATCAACAAGAATGAGAGAAGAAGGGGAAATTTGAACCTAATTGGTTGGGTCCCTTTTTTATAGTATCAGTGTTTGGATTAGGAGCATATCAATTATCCACCCTAGAAGGGGATCTATTTGATGAACCCCTCAATAGCTTGCATCTCAAAAGGTTTTACACCTAGCTCATCCAACTCATTCATAAAGGTCCTGGAAAAATACCAAAAAAAATAAAAAATCTAAAATTTAAAAAAATCAAAAAAAGGATTGAAAAACAATAAAGAAAAAGAATCGTCCTCTAGTAAAAACCACTTTAGTGGTGCTTTGGGCAAGTAACTTGGTTAAAACCTAGAAAATAGGTTCCCTGCATAAAATAAGCACTCTCCATCTATCTTGGGCTACGTAACTCGCTCTAAAATGTTCATCCATCATGCTTCCATCTATACATTTGTCACGCTTCCATGTTCACATCATAGCTTGATCCAATGTTTGTATTATGGTATCCCCTGGCATTACTTGGCCCATTCTTAAAATTAGTTTGTCTTATCATATCACAGTAGGGGAATGTCCTGTATTGGATTGGATTCTTGTACATTCTTGAGGTCGGAAAATAAAAAATCCCAAAAAAATTCAAAACATATCAAAATACCAAAAACATTCAAAACATGTCAAAATTCAAAAACAAGTCAAAAATTCAAAAACATAATCTTCATTCAAACTACGTTGTCTCTAAACTTTGAACATAGGCAAGGGTGATCTTTGATTGTCCCTTGATACATTTAGGTCCATCTTTTAGGTGTTCATTATGTTCATATTTTCGTCTTGTAAATCTTGGTCATGTCGTCAATCGAACTACATGGTCTTTGCGTGTATAACATAGGCAAGGCTAATCTATTGATCAGCCCCCAAGGCCCCTAGGATAGATCTTTAGGTTAGGTCTTGGTCATCATGGTCGTGTCTCACCCTGGACTAGGGGAAAATATCTTGCACTCACTAGGGGAAAATAAACTTTGAGCTTGAACCAATAGGAAAACATTCATCGGAGCAAAGTTACAAACAAAAACTTCAAATGGATGATGATCTTTCTGAATCAAGGGTTTATCATGTTAAACATGAAAGTTCAAATTGTTCTACTTTTATTTTGTTATCATATCTCTTGAGTCCTCGATGATGTATCAAACTAGAGGAGCAAGGAAGTAGTATGATTTTTCTTTGTCTATTTTATGTGAGTTTATCATTATTAATATGCAAGTTGTTGCGAGACGTGCGCTACAAAGTATCATTGATGACATTCTAAATTTGCATAGGAAAAAGATTAACTCTTGCCTATTTATGCAAGCAATGCTTAGGTCATCTCAGTTTAATTATACTTAGATGCTTGTGTTAACTTGCAATTTTAAAACATCATGGAAGTAGTGCTCAGGTCATCTTGGTCTAAAATATGCCATTGATGCTTGTACTCACTTTCAACATTTTAAAGGCCCAATGATGATAAAGAGAATGAAAAATTGGTTAATACAAATGACAAATTTTGAAAACGAGATTTGCATAGTTAAGTTAGACTGCATTCATGTTAGTATTGCATGTGTATTTATGGGGTTTTTCAATGCTGAAACAATTTCACAATGGTGTCATCTCTATTATTAATGGATTGAGTACACTGGACATTAACCAAAAACACATCATTCTCATTTAGTTGCACGATAGTTGCATCATCATTTGCATATCTTAGAAACATTATCATCTCATTTACATTCATATATTCCATCATAATATTTACATCATAAAATACAAAAGAAAGGACATACATTGCATATATCATTTTCAACATCAAAATCATGTCATCCACTACGCTTAAATAAGTGAGTCTCTTCATATTTCCAAGAAAGTTGGGAAATATGTCAAAGTTATGAAGCTTAAAATATTAATCTACTATAGTCTTCCCACAACTTTTGGAAGTTGGACAGACTCACTTGTTAAAGTTTAAGGCCTCGAGCATTGCATAATCATCATTAAATCACATCACATTGCATGATCATAATAAATCACATCACATTACATAATCATAATACATTCATCACATTGCATAATCATAATCATCACATAGAAATTAAATAAAGTCACAACATTACATATCATAATAGGGAAATCAAGTTCATATCAACATTTAGATCATAATCACCATTGCATATCATATATCATAAAAAATTTCATAACATCCACATGTACAAGGATAATCCAAAAAGGCACTATATCATGGGAATCACATCCTCAATATCACAAAAAGGTGTATACATAATGTCCAAGGAACATCACAAAATGCTATGTCGAGCTCCCACCAGATGTTGCTACTCTCATGGAACTAGTACCCCCTCTACCCAATGGACCTACACCTAGATCTCTCCTATCTCTAGAAAATGGTTGTGTGACACCCATGCTAGTAGTCTGAGAATGAGATCTACCAGAATGAGACTATACAAAACTCTCTCATCACTCAGGAGGAACCAACTCATGATATTTACCTCTATAAAATTGTAACTCCTAAGAAATGTGTTAGATCTCTCTGAAGAAATCCGTTGTACCTTCAAATGGTGTCATCTATTGTATCCTCTCAAAAATGGCCTCAACTTGATTTTTCCAGTGTCTGAAGGTATCCCTCTCTGAAGTAAGTATAATCATTCGTGCATGTAGCTGCTATATCTATTTCCTATATATCCCTCTATCAGTCCTCAAAATATCAATCTATGTCCGAAACTATCCTAACTCATCCTGAAGGGACACAATCTATGCTTGATCCTACTCTATCTCGCTCTAAAATGACTGAATCTCTTCCTACAAGGATGCTATCTGTGTTGGCTGCTGCTGTGAGGGTATCCCAATCTGAAACCTAGGAAGTACTGCCTGAGCTATAGTGATGCTCCTGTTGTGCCTCAAAACTGCAAAATCCAATGGATTACTATCATCCGCAACACCATCACTCTCCCCACCACCCATCGTACCACCATCACTCTCCCCACCATCACCTCTACAATCACCCTCTGCACCACCATCATCACCTCTGAAAGCCCCCTATCCACCATCATCACCACCCTCATCATCTCCTTCTTCTCCATCAACTAGTGGTACTGGCTCATCTGGATAAGTAAATACAAGAAAGGGATGTGTGTGAAAGAAATCTAAATAATCCTCGGCATCCCGGCATATGTGATATATGAAACATAATCCCATAAACTAGGATTCAAGGTATAATACTTTGTACAATATCTCATATGATACACAAGGGCCCCACTCTAGAACATCTTGTTGTCGTCGTACATAATGGGAAACTCCCAGGGGAATCCACTGAACTAGTCCAAATTTTTGAAATACTCACAGATACATGTATTTCTTGAGAACAACAGGTGTCCACCCAATCAGATAGTGGAATAACAACATATAGGGCATCTCCAGCTGATCCTCTGGCCACTGCTCACAATCCAAGTATGGCCACCATGTGATAGTCTCCAAATTATCCAACACCCACCCCCAATAAGGAACCTTTCCCAACTTATGCTAGACATGTGGACCACTATAACTGAAAACATAGGATCTCCTAGGAGGTCGATACCTATCTCCCATGGGCCGAGTGATGGTTATATGCTCCCATGCCTAGGTCTGCAGTAATGTGACACCACATGACAAACTCGCTGCCCCGTAATAGACAACCTCGTGCAAATCTTGATATAAGTGGGCTAACATATAGGAGCCCCAAGCATACTTTGTACCATCAAGTGTCATCCGCGATAGCACATGACCCCAACCTACTGAAAATCCCTTTGACCTATGATCAAGACAAAGGAATCGATCAATGAATCTAGAAAGTATACACGACAAAGGATCATATATGTTAATCATCTCTAACCAAGGGATCCATCGGCCCATAACATAATCATCATAACATAATCTCCACAATGCAGCCATCCCACCCTGCTCTCTCTTATCATACACTACTTTCTCTCCCATCACTGGGATCCGTAGGAGATGATAGACATCCTCGGGAGTCACGGTCATCTCTCTGGTCAGCAAATGAAATGTGTTATGATCACTATGCCATCTCTCTACCAAAGCTGTCAATAAACCTCTATTGATTCTATATTGTGGAATGTCTAACAAGGAATTCAACCCACAACAGGAGATAATCTCTAAGTCGGCTAACGATAACTGGAGGACCATGTTCCAAGTCTTCGGGAATCACTCTTGAGACTAGAGTACATCTCCATATCCCTAATCATGAATACAAACTAGTCAATTAATGTCATGTTCACTCAAGATTATCAGTCAATCAAGCTAATGTGCAGTCATTCAAATCCAATCAATTAGAACAATCAACCCATTGTTCCTCTCCTATCATGAGGATGATCTGCTATCAATTAGCCCATCATTTATTGCCTATCATGAGGACGATCTACTAACAATCAACCCATCATTCCTCACCTATCATGAGGATGATTTGCTATCAAATCAACCCATCATTCCTCACCTATCATGAGGATGATTTGCTATCAATCAACTCAACATTCCTTTCCTATCATGAGAATGATCTTCTATCAATAAACCCATCATTCCTCACCTATCATGAGGACTATCTACTATCAATCCTACCCATCATTCCTCACCTATCATGAGGACGATATGCTATCAATCCTACCCATCATTCCTTGCCTATCATGAGGATGATCTACTATCAATCCTACCCATCGTTCCCCACCTATCATGAGGATGATATGCTATCAATGCTATTATCATTCCTTGCCTATCATGAGGATGATACAACAATAGTTCTATCTTTTGATTCTCGCCTATCATGAGATCAAATCATCACACAAAACATCAATCAAACACTGCACATACCACAATCTAACTAAAATCAATCCAAAACATGACAAACTAATGACTCCTAGGCTTCAACAACATCTTGAGAACATCACCTTGAGGGGTTTCCACAATCACACCCCGCAAAAAGGGTCAAACAACAAGCTAAACCACCTCAAATCAACAAAAATGACAACTTTCCAAGGCAACAAGAGGCACCATTTGGGACCCCAAAGGTGCCAAAATAGAGTTTTCATCTCCAAAACATGTTTTCCAAGCTTGCAAGAGGTGCCACTTGGGATCCCAAACGTGCCAAAACAAAGTTTAACTCCAAAAACCTCCATTTTCAAGCTTGCAAGAGGCCCCACTTGGGATACCAAAGGCACCAAAATAGTGTTGGAGGCCAAAAACATGTTTTCCAAGCTTGCAAGAGGCACCACTTGGGACCCCAAAGGCACCAAAACTCTCAAAAGGCTCAAAAACATCAATTTCAACCTTGCAAGAGGTGCCATTTGGGACCCCAAAGGCACCAAAAATTTTAAAAGACATGAAAACTTGAATTTCAAACCTACAAGAGGTGCCACTTGGGACCCCAAAGGCACCAAAACTCTTAAACATGCTAAAAAACACTCAAAAATGATAAAAACATCACCCGAAAGTGCATAAATAACATCCCATAAGCTACAACATCTATCTATGACATTTAGAATGCTTCTAAAAGGAAAGAAAATGACTAACAAATAGGATTCTCATAAAGCATACCATGGGTCCAGGGGTAGCAGGCTGATCAGGTTAGCGAAGACGCTTGAAACTATACTTCTGGTATGGGATCACCATCTTCCTCTAAGCTCTCCAATCTTCAACTTCTCCAAACTCAAAATGTAAAAATGAATCCCATTCCACCCTTTTCACCTTTTAGGGGTAAAATGGAGGGAATTATGGTGGGATTTATTTCCCATTTTTACCAAAAAGGAGGGGTAATTAATCAACACTATTCAAAGAAAGAGCTTGCAATGAACTTTCGAGAGATAAATCATCTCCGCCATCAAAATCTCATGGAATTGCATTGGATCATGTTCACATCATCAAAACACTTATCAAATCATTCAACACTTCATTTTCACATCCTTACCTTCACCAATTTATCTCTCGAGGGGGCATATATCCGTCAATACCTAAAATTCAAAAATCCGGGGCATCAAAATCTCTCATCATCTGGGGCATCAAAATCTTGCATCATCTGGGGCATCAAAATATTGCATCATCTGGGGCATCAAAATCTTGCATCGTCTGGGGCATCAAAACCCTGCATCATCTGGGGCATCAAAATCTTGCATCATCTAGGCCATCGAAATCTCACATCATCTGAGCATCAACATCAAAATATTCTTTGAAGTAATGTGTAAACACATCACTTCAAAGAGGGGGAAAATGTATACACTTGAAAATGGTAATCATATTCAATTAATTAAATACAGCCTATTTGATTAATGCTTCGACTACATATAAATAAGGTCTTACTTTATTTATATTGTTCACTTTCCTTTTAATTCTCCTAATTCACATTCTTCTAAATTAAATAAAAAAAAAACCCTAAATGTGTTTATTTAATTAATCTTCCCTAATCTGATTAAGAATTAGAGCACATTTCTACAACTTTTTTTATGTGCCACCTCATAAAGGTCACATGAAAATAAATAAGCCTCACTATTAATTAGAATTATCCTCACACACTTCCACCAATAATAAAAAGCACATGGCTTTATTCCCCCACACTTCCAACAAATTTGGAGCACATGGGTCTTTGTTTCACACACTTGGAATCTCATACATTTGGAATTCTTCCAATTGGTCAAGGGATTCTCTTCACACACATGGCATGTTGTCTTTGGTCAAGGGGACAACATCCTGATTCCTTTCATCTCCACCATCTATTTGAACCTTTGATAGGTGCAACCTCACAAAATGCTTGAGAAACTCTATAAATACACCCCTTATCCTTTGCATTATCATCGACCTTTTGACTAATGTTATAATGTTATTTTTAAATACAAATTGGAATAGTGTTATAATTCCATTTTCCATCCACACTTTGAGTATTGTTATTGTGCAGGATTTTTGTAGGAGCTCGGAGCTTTCATGGAGTGTTATACTTAGTTTTCATATCATGTGTTACTTTGCATTCTCATCTTAGATTAATTAATTTCTTCATAGTTACATTTTATCATCCTCATTGCATCATAGTTACATTTTAGGTTTTTTTTTTATGTTTTCATTTGAGCATATGCATAATCATGGATAGTTCACTATAGTTGCATATCATGTCACTCATATCCACTTGTTCATCTATCATAAACATCATCCTTCATTTCTCAATGTATTCATCATCAATTCCATCATCTTGTTTCATTTAGGAGCATACCACTAATCATTCTAGCACACATTTTCATACCACTAATCCTTCCGCCACACATTTGCACATAAAAATCATCTTTGCTTGCATATTAAGCATCAAATCTCATTTTCTAGGTAGTCATTTTAAAAACCTTTGTGCTCATAGAAATGTGAGGGCCAAATGGTTTAATAAATCCCTAGAAATAGAGAACCATGATACATATTTGAAAGATTTGATTGTATTATGAAATAGAGTAGGTTTACTTGCTTCAAACTTTGAATGTAAACCGTCTCATTAATGTTTGTGTTGAAATTAGAATCCACTCTACACATTCAACACACACACACATAGTGTGCATACTTCACTACCTAGGACTTCACCTCCTACAACCAATGTGCTTAATGTTACCAACATCATCCCTACCATCCCTAGTTCCACTCAAGCTTTCGGGTCTACCCTAAGTCAAGGTGGAATTCCAATTCCATCAACCACAATATCAATTTCCATTCCTACATACACTAGTACACAACCTACAACAACCTTCCAACCTACCACAACCATTCAACCAACCAAAACAATCATACCCACTAGCATTGTGTATAGTTCCTTAGGTATTCCTATCAGAAACCCATCTAGCCTTGTCCAAAAGAACACAATAACTCCTCAACAATCAACCTTCACCAATTTTCAATTCACTAGCCCTCTGCATACATACACCACACCACCTTATTCTCCTTAGCCTTACAACCAAAATGATCCTATCCTTAACCCACTTTTGCAAACTATGACATCCCTTCAACAAGTGGCAACATTACAACAAAACAACAACAATTAACCTTTACAATACATCAAATCCAACCCACAATCCTTTGACATACTAAGAGCACAAATACCACAAGGTATAGAAGTACCTCAATTTGAGAAATATGGTGGGAAAGGAGATCATGTCTTCCATGTTTTCACCTTTACAACCTTGTGTAGTGATTTCATATTTGAAGATAAACTCTTGGCTAAACTCTTCCTTCAGTCCTTGAATGATACTACTTTAGAATGGTTCTCTTCTTTATCGAACAACTCAATTGGTTCATTCAATGAACTCATTGATTCCTCTTACAACCACTTCCATATTCACATGGGTACTAAGATTACCCTTGCTGATTTAATGAAATGCAAACAAATAGAGGATGAGAAAGTGACCAACATTATAGAAAGATACCAAACACTTTATTCACAGGTAAACATTAAGATTTTTGATGTCGGTCTTTAATGAATGTTTATTTCTAACTTACAAGATAAACTCCAAAGAAAACTTGAAATGTTAAGATTTCCATCCTTCACATAGTTATGTACCACACTTCATGATTATAAACATTCGACTTGTGATCATGATGTGAAAAATCCCCCTAGTCATATTGAAAATGTAAATCTACAAGTGGTTATCAACCTTTCAAGAAATAAAATGAGGGATTTTTACAATTAAATTCCCCTCAAACAATTCAGCAAACTAATAATCAAGTGGTTGGTATAAAAACAATTCCTTTTGGGGAGAGGGATAGGGAGTTGACTCCTTTACCTGATAGCCTTCATAATATAGTGTTGCAGCTCATTTACAAGAACATGCTTACCTTAGCTCCTATTAGAGAATGTGACCCTGAACACCATTGCCTAAAGGATTCTGAAAAAATTCTTATTTTCATTACCATCAACAAAATGGTCATGGTATAGAACACTCTAAGCTTCTTAAACATCTTGTGAAAGACCTTATTGATTCTAATCATTTACTAATTGGAGGTGTGAATGATTAAGGTAATAATTCTATAGCCCCTCCTAATCAAAATTTAAAAATATTTACAAATCCCATGCCTAAACACACTATTTCATTTGTTAAAGCTAGTGAAACTAAGAATGATGTGATGAATGTTGACATAGATGATGATAACATAGAAAAAAATCATATGTAAACTATTCCTGTGGATACTATTAAACAATGTCATGCAAAGGAAGTTGTAGCATTTATCAAAACTAGACCTCGAAAGCACTCAACTAAAACAAATCTTGAAATTTCTTTTTCACAAAATGACATACTTAAACATGCACTTGATTGTCATCTTTGCATAGCTGGTTGAATCAATGACAAGCCCACTAATGGGATATTGATTGATCCTGTCTATGGAGATAATGTGATCACTGAAGAATTCTTATAAGTGCATGAACTATATCAAGATACATATGACAAACTGAAAGCATGGATCAAGATGCATAATTGGTTTTCTTGCCCTATGATAGGCTCGATAGATATCCCTTAAAAAGTGGGGCTGAAAACATTAACTGCCACATTTTCCATCATTCCACAATCAAACAAATTTTCTGTGAAGCTAGGCTATCCATGAATTCACACCATGAATTTTGTCCCTTTGGTTGTGCATAAATTTCTAAAGTTTCTATTTGAAAATGATATCTTTACTGTGCATCATAGTGGATTTAATCCTACATCAGCCCAAGGGAAATTTTCATTAGATTTCTTTTGGCCCGAGCCTATGGAACCTATCAAGCCTCATGAGGATTTATTTTTCAAATCATATCAAAAGTTCAAGGAAAATAAAATAGTAGAATTATTCCTTCGAAACATACCTCAACCTATAAATGAAACACCTATCTGACGAAGCAATGATCAAACTGAAAGCACTTCCAAATACAAGAGCAACCTATAGAAAAACCTCTTGCAATTTCCTACAAGAGACCATGAGATAACACAAACAATCTCATTTTTCCCTGGTACAGTCAAACAAATTTATAAAGCCAAAGAGAAAGCAGTTGAACAACCTACTGTTATTTATTCTATTCCTCCCACAAAAGAGAAGGAACCTATGATTGAAAAACCTACTTTTACACAAACAAAAATCAACAAAATAATGAAAAGGAATCAAAGTGCTAGAGAGCATAGGCATAGATGATGTGCTATTTCTTGTAGATTACAAAATCAAGAAGACAAGAACAATATATAAAACTAGAATCCAAATAGACCTGAAGCAAAGCATGATGATCCTATACCTTCACCACAACAAAAACAAGAACATTACATGGACATTGGTATTCAGCCTCCTGTTGTGATAAATCTAGATGATGACATTGACATATAAAAAAATGATGAACAAGTGCATGATGAGTTGAATACAATGTTTTCTTCTTCTATGAGCTTAAATGACAAATATCTTAAAAAGAGTGTTGAACTTGGTGCGTACCTTAATTCGGCACTTTCTCTTGTCCCTTTGGGTATTTGTTCACCTTCTGTTTATACCAACCGAGAATGGGATGCAGATGACCTACTTTAGGTTGAATCGAATGTTCCTTACTAGTCTTTTGCATTTTCATTCTTTCTTTTTGCATATGCATAATGTGATCCCCCATCTTGTTTCGTTTGATGTACCTCTCTCTTTTTGTGCATTCATCTATATGTTGTAATAATTTCATTTGTCTTGTGTTTTCTTTTTGGGGACGATGTAAGGAATCAAGAAATTTAGGTCTCTTTCATGTTGACCCAAAAGGCTTCTCCTTTATTTTCATTCTCCTTTTGTCATTCTTCCAGTTCTATGAGTATTTTGGGAATGATGTTAGTTCCATGCTTTATGACAACATTGTCGTAAAAACATACTAACCCCAAATCCATAGATACCTTATGTATTTTTTGGGGCAACCCTCCCTTCCTATTTCATGACATAGCTTATTTCGGAAACATATGACTTGGCATAGGGTTTTCTAAGGAAGGCTCTCATGTCTTAGAAAAAAAAACACTTGGATACTTTAAAGCAATTTCTCATAGTAATGGTGTAGCAACCACTTTAAAGTGGGGGCATAAATTGATGACATCTTATGAAAAAATATTATGGCATGATTTTTCTTTGTTCTTGTGATGTGTCCTCTTCTTGGTGGTGTCATTGGGTTTGATGCCATCCAAGAGTGTACAATCTTTCATCATGGAATTATGCAAATGAGGCATCCCATGAGTGACGATTTGACACCTTGACTTGTGCTATCTTGGAGACATTAGGCACAATTCTCATTGTCAATGTGAAATATTGGTTATGGGCCAAATTATGCTTGATCCATGAAGAATCAAAGCATAAAAAATCCACGAATACTCAAATCTCAACAAGATCAATCAATAAAAATTGAAAGTAAACATTTTATCAAAAAACCTAACATGCTAAATTTATGAAAGCTTTAAAGAAAACATCTACTCTAATCTATTGAAACTTTATCTTGTTGTGGAATTGGTGTCGTGTTGATTTGGATCGATGACCCTTTCCCAATCCTATGATAGTGAGCTTGTTTCAGTCGATTCTATGGAAGAGAATTGATGAAACCATGGTGTTTGGTGTATGAAAAGTCTGAATTTTGCACAAAATGAACATGATGCAAGTGAAGTTACCATGACTTTTTGCTACAAATGATCTAATTGTGCAATTGCTAAGGTAATCTAAGTTAATCTAAGCTAATTTAAGCTAAAAATGAGCTAAAAGATGAAAACCCTAATCTATTCACAAACTAGGATGGATGCATGGAAGCCATTAATGAAAGCTTGAAGCTATATTATGGAACTAAAACAAATTGAAAATAAGCTAAATGTGTGCAAATTGAGATTATGGATGTGAGTAAATTTAAAAGCATAAGTTTGCAATGAAAGATGGATCCATTTGTCTCCAAATAGTGGCCTATTTATAGGAGAGCAAATGAGGAATGGATGGTTAAGATAAAAAAGCTTAATCAATGGTTCAAGATGAAGAAGATGAGAGGCATGGATCATGGATTCTCATCAATAGATGAGAATGCAAGATGAAGATTAATTAAAGGCCCACACTTGCCTCAAAAAACACACTTTTGACCTACTCACATAGGTCAAAGGTAACTTGCCAAAGAGGTTGAAGGGTTAACTTGCTTTTGAAGCTAAGTGAGTTGATTGGAGAAGAGGGAATATTCCTTAGAATATTCCATTAGGGTGAGGAAAAAGGATAATTTACAAATTGAAACAAAGTTTTATTTGTGCAAAAAGGTTAAAGAATATTCCATGGTAATATTCCCTTTGATTAGAAGAAAATTAGTTTAATTGATAATTAAACAAGGTTTAATTTATGAAATTAGGGAATTAGAAGATATTAGAAGATATTTATTAAATTAGGTGACTTAATAAATAGGGGAGGGGAAATGATATTTAATTAAATAACTAAGGGTTATTTAACTAAATAAGATGACTTAGGAGATTAATTTAAATATTTTGATGTATTCAATTTCATGAGATGAAGTGTTAGTATGAAAAGAGATGAATTAACACAATTTAATTAATTAGGCCAAATGGAAAAAATGATGCAATTAATTAATTAGCTAGGATAATTAAATTAATTAAGTGAAAAGAGGATGGATAAAGAGGAAATGATGTTAATAATCCTGATTTAAGTGTATGACATCGATTAGGACATTTTTCAGTGTCTACATTTTTCCCCTCTTTAAAGCAAGGTGCATGCTGCTTCAGTTCAATGAACAACACCTTTTAGATTAAAACTGCTGCCCAAATCAAAAAATAAAAAAATTCTAATTTTTTAGATGCCCCAGCAGATGAATAAAGTTGATGCTTATATATGATCATGTATGGATACATTTAATTTTATGCCTATGTGATATGCAATGATTATGATATGGATGGATGCATGTTATATTATTTTTCATTATCTATTCATGATACAATATGGATGAATTATTTTGACATGCAAATGTTATGGATCCACATGATGTGGATGCATTTTTTTGTGGTATATTTTCTATGCACATGTTTTGATGATGATGTATGTGTGCGAATGTATGGATGCAAATGCTTATGATATGCAATGATTTAAGATGCTTAGAATAACAAATCTATATTATTATCACAAATCAAATGATTATGCAAAATGTATGATGTGCTATGCAATTGATTTATGTTGTGATTATGAGATGTGTGTATGCTTATGGTTTTTGGATGTAGGGTAAAATCATTGATGATGTTTTTATGTGTCATGATACCAGGTTAGCGTGGAGAGAAGATAGAAGAAATAAAGAATGAATGACCATTGTTGGTGATGATTTCTTCAAAATATCTAACAAGTCCTTGATCCATCGATACTTTGTTAGAGATGGTGATGAGACGATGCAAAAGAATGCATGATGAAATGCAAGATGGGTGCTCATATTTTTGGATTGGGATTTTCCATCATTCCTTATTATTTGATATAACGTATAGATATGATGTATCAAGGTATTGATAACTAGGATGACATTGTATCTAGTGTAATGGACTTTGACTTGAAAAACAAATAAGATAGTTATTGTTCACACCTTGACATAGAGAAACATTGTTGGAATGTAAGTTAGAGGTTTAGAACATATTGGCCCAAACTATACACAATAGTTAATAACATACCCCAAATGACCTTCCTACACCCAACTAAGAAAGTATGTGCCAATAATATTTTACAAGAGTATCCACAAGCACAACAAATGAAAGATAATGATCAGTGCCCCATTCCTTTCTCTCTAAATTGTTTTAGATAGACATCATCGAAAGGTCCTCGAAATGGATAATTAAGATAAATCACAAGAAAAGATCAAAGACAAACAGTCAGTGTTATCTATAGCTCTTGCCTAGTTTAAGTTTAGCTTAGGTGATATTTGATACTGATGTCCATCGTAGGAAGGATACATCCTAGGACATGTTGATCAAAGGATTGTTTGATGTTGGGATGATGATGCTAAGATGAACTATTACCATAAACTTCATTGATGCATTTACCTATGATTTAGACTTTAGATTTTGACTTTTGGGTTCACACTTTACATCTTGTTGTGTTTGTTTTCTACTTGTTTCACAAAAGGGTGAAGGTGACAATCGTTTATTATGGGTGAAAGGTTATTGTGGGTGAAAGCGAGATGGGATGGATGGGTTTTGGTTTTTTTGGAATATTTGAATGTTTTTGGTATTTTGAATTTTTTTTTGAGGTTGCTTTTGATCTTTTTGAATTTTATGCGGATGTTTAGGATTTTCAATTTTCTGAGGCTGTTTAGGGTTTCCTAAATATTTGAGACTTTTTAGGGCTTTCAAATTTTTTCTATTATTTTTGTGTTTTCTATTTTCAAATGTTTTTGTATTTTTTGAATATTTGGATGTTTTTGGGATTTTCGAGATATTATGGACGTTTTTGGATTTTCTAAGTTTTTGAATTTCAACCAAGAACCTAACCTAAGAGACCTGTCCTAGGGGCCCTAGGGGCTGATCAAAGATTAGCCTTGCCTATTTTATACACACAAAGACCACATAGTTCTACTGACTCAACCCATATTTATAGGACAAATATACTAATAGACAAGAGAAGACAACTAATTACAACGGACCGCTAAAGGCTGACCTAGGGTGTCTTGGGGGCACATTAGGGATGGCCTTTCCTACGTTCAAACTTAGAGACAATGTAGTTCGACAAGGGTACATTTTTTCTTGGATTTTTGATGTTTGACCTTTTTAGGGTTTTGATGTTTTCTAGATGTTTTGGATTTTTCCTTTACAATTTTCTAAATGTTTTTGGATTTTCACTATATAGGATTTTGCAAATGTTTTAGATTTTCTGGATAAGATTTTATGAATGTTTTTGGTTTTTTTTGATAATATGTTCCATGACCTCAAGATATACAAGAACATGATTGTGATGCATGGGTATGTGCAAGATCATCATGGAAAAAGTAGGCCCTTATGTGGCAATGAAAATTCAAAAAAATCAGAGTTAGGCAACTTGATGTAAAAATTTGAATAAGTTATCTATATTATTTAAAAAATATGTAAGAATAGAATCTATAGAAAATTGAATGTAGTTTCTAAACTACTAGATTTATTTAAAAAAAATCTATTTGGTGAAAATTTGAAATTTCAATGCATAGCATTTAAATTTCAAGGAAAAAATAAGAAGTAGGTGTCTGTCTGACCACCCTAACCATAATAAAATGATAATATTTTTTAATAATATTTTAGATATAAGTAGAGGACTCATGTTCCCATGTGATGCATATTTTTTGTAGTTTTTTTTCTTACAAGTAAATAATTAATTATGTATTTTTTATTACAAATTTTAAAAAATATAAAAACTTGTATGTCTTACCATCTTAACTTGGTTGAAACTTCATGAAATTCATTTTTTTAATCCTATAGTATGTAAAGCATAGAATGTGACACACATTTAAGATTCAAAATATATGATACCATTTGAAAGCTATATATGTTTTTAAATCAGCCTATCAATTAGGACTTTAGTCGTAATTCAAATAGAAAATGAATAATAATTATTTATTAAATTCAAAGTAACTTGAATAATGTATATTGGTGAAAAGTTAAGAATCTCCTTTAAAAACCCTTTTCATTTCATCAATTTTGGGTAAAAAAATGTCGTCAACCACATACCCTACACATACCCATCATATCGCCACTTTTTGGCCCATCATGATCCTGCACATACCCACATAACGAAATGCCCCTAGTGTGATATGTTTTCCTACTTTGATAAAGGAAGGATAAACTAACCTTAATAATATGCCAAGTAGTGCTAAAGAGTTCATGATACCTTATAGTGACAAGCCATGATAAGGACGCAAATGGGGGATGAATGGTGGTGCAAAGAATGATAGGTCAAAAGAGTTAAAGAATAGATAGAGATGCTTTATTTACACAAGGCGCTTACAGTTTGCTAGGTTTTCACCAAGGTACTTTCCCAAAGCACCACCGAAGTGGTTTTCACTAGAGGACGATTTTTTTCTTTATTTTTTTCAATCATTTTTCTCATTCTTTTGGATTTTGATAATTTTTTATGAATTTTTTGTATTTTCTAATTTACACCCTTTATGTTTCGGCATAAAAAATTTTGAGATGAAATTTTTTGATTGGCTCCTACAAGGGTTAACCTTCAGGGGTTGATATTTGGTATGCTCCTAATCCATAACTTGCTAAGATGAAAAGGACCCAACCAGTTAGGCTCAAACTTTTCTTTTTTGTCTTTATCTGGGAGGTTCTTCTAATTTTTCTTTAAGAAAATATTGCCTACCTGGTACGACTAACATTTTATTCTATTTTGATAGCTCTATTTCAGTCAATTTTGATACAATTGCAAGTGATTATGGGCATCAAGACAACGTTCATCTAGGAATTCTAGCTCATTCAGTCAAGGCACTCTGTACTCTTCCTTAGTTATCAGATTCTTCAGTGACACTTGCAATGATAGGAGTTCAACCTCAATAGGCAAGATGGCTTTTTATCCATAGACTAGGGAGAAAGGGGTTGCTTTGGTAGGTGTCTGGATGTTGGTTCAATAAGCCCACAGAGCAAGATTCAGCTATAGATGCCAGTCATGACCAACCTCATTAACTATTTTCTTTAGGATTTTCAAGATAGTTTTGTTCATTGCTTCTACTTGGCCATTGCCTTGGGGATATTACAATGTAGAGAATTGGTGTTGGATATTGAATCTTTGGGACAATTCTTTAACATCCTAATTTTTGAATGGGGTTCCATTGTCTGAGATGAGGGTTTGTGGTACACCATAATGAAAAATTAGGTAGTTTAGGATAAACTTAGCTATCTGATTCCCTGTTATGTAGATCATAGGAATGGCTTCAACCCACTTAGTAAAGTACTCAATGGCGGTTATGATGAACTTATGACTGTTGGATGAGGTTAGAGTGATTTTACCTATGAGGTCAAGTCCCCACTATGAAAAAGGCCATGGTGTGATCATGGGTTGCAACTCTTGAGCTGGAGCATGAATTAGATCCCAATGTTGTTGACACTAGATGCATTTCTACACATACTAATGAGCTTCTTTTTCTTTGTTTGGCCAATAGCACCTTATCCTCAACAATGTTTTAGCTAATATCATACTACTAGAATGGGACTCACATATGCCATCATGTACTTTTCTTAAGGAATTTAAGGCTTCCTCTTGGTTAAGACATCATAGTAATGTCCCTTCAATGCTTCGATGGTAAAGGGTATCACCTAGGATCACGAATCGGGATGCTTTTTTGACAAAGATCTTTTTAAGGTTTGGGGTGATGTCTCATGGAAGGATTCCTTTGTTAAGGTAAGTAAAAATGTCATGGTACCAAGGGGATCTAAGACCAACAATGACACACACAACTTTAGATCCAGGGATTTCAAAAGTTGGTACGAGAAGCTGTTGTACCAAGAATTCACAAATTAAATAATGTTGTTCGATATGTCTAGTAGTGATCCAATTGTTTCCATGACATCTACTACTCTATTGTTCATGCGAGGAATCTGCTCAAAATTTATGTTTACAAAAAGATCTTTGAGATTCTCCACCATCTTCATGTAAGGAGTGAGCTTGTCATTTTTGGTTTGATAGTCATCATTGACCTGGTTGATAACCAATTGTGAGTCTCCATAGACTTTCATTTCTTGTATTTTCCACTGAACTGCTATCCTGAGCCCTGTGATCAAGGCTTCATACTCATCAATGTTATTGGTACATGGGAATGATAGCCTGTAAGGATGAAATCACCTTGGGGGTGATGAAAAGAATGTTGGCTCCTGATCCATGTTGGGTGAATGATCCATCAAATTAAATATTCCACTGAGTTGTGATATTAATAAGGAACATTGATTCATCAGTGAACTCAGATATTAAAGGGTTCTCATCATAGATAGGTGCTTTTTCTAGCTTGTATGCTATCAATTATCCTTTGATCAACTTGTGCTCCACATACTCTATGTCAAACTTTGTCAAGATCATTAACCATTTTTCCATTCATCCCATGAGTGGATTCATATAGATAAATTAAGCAATGACTCTAGACCCGAATTTGCACTGATATGAATCTAATAACAGCTTTGAAAAGCACACAATTGCATTTGTGGCTTTTCTCTAAAAAAAATTTAGGTACAACTCCCTCACAAGATCTTCAATGAATTTATCTATCCTAAGGAAATAACATTTGCTTTTAACCAGAAACCAGGAAAGGTGACTAACACTAACTCATAAATATGAAATTAGCGCAAAAGATAGAAACACAATCGTTTATGATCAATGCAAAGATAGAAAAACCTACTTATCAAATCAAACTAATGTGAATAGATCATACTGCAATAAATGAGAGATAGACATCCCATTCTTCAAAGGAAACACAACTATCCGTACACATAACACACAAGTTAGCATACTTCAAATCTTTCAATTTATAACACAGATTATAAGCTATTGTGAACTATAATTAATATTATTCCTCCTCAAAAAACACCCCTAGATGTATCCGATAAGATTCAAAAATTCCCCCAATCCCTACTTAACCTCTAATTTATAAAGTGGCTAAAGCCACCAAACAAACACTAAAGTCGTTACCAAATTAGTGATGTCTTGTATCGCAAACGTTTATCAGGAAATTTATAAGACCATTTGAAATTTTTTGAAGAATAGATATCAGTAGTGAAATCGATCGCCACCTGAGCAGTAGTTGCCAAGGGACCAATCATTTCATTTATCTTTAATGCAATGTATAAGGAAACCAAGTAGTAGGATGTGCGAGCTATCCGATGATGGATTGTAATTCAATCGACACAAGTTGATCATAAATGTGAATTAAATTCACATCTTATCAATCTAGAATGAGTGCACTCATGTCTAGCCAAAATTCTATAAATTCAATCATTTTCATTTCTTTCCCAACATCAATTGCATCCAATATGGTGAGCTCCCAAAGCGACAAAATTTTTGCAAATGACTATATTGTTCTGGAAGATATTGAGTGCAATCCTTTGTTCAGGAATATTTATGATCAACTAAAAGAGATCTTCATCATGTAGACTAAAGTGGAAGAAGAGGTGCTCTGAAGCATCTTGGGTTAGGCATTTCTGAGCCAAGCTCATGTACAGAATACCATCATGCTGGAGCAATTTATCTACACTATTTTCAGGACTACTAGCCATCGAGAATAGGGTGTGTGGGCATTGGAATGCTTCGTGAATCCTGAATTTCATCACTGCATCAAGGTGGCGATAAATGGGCTTAGCTACTATCCTTAAACTAGGTTGGTAGCTAATGCCACTTACATTACATTAGCCATTCAGGACGAGACTCTGGAGGAGCGTGTGGCTTTTCTATGCACTGGAGTAGTGAGAAAGAACATGTGGCTATTTGTGCAATTCCTCTAGTCGTGTGAGAACCTGCTTTCACCTACCCAAATTGAGCACCTGCAAGTTGTTACTGAGAATATTTGAGTCCTAATGTTTACCTTGTGCACCTAAAAAATTTTTTGTTTGCCTCTATTTGTATTTTCCTACCCAGTTTTTGTACTCAAGCCAAGCGATTATAGCTATACCAACACAATGTAAAAATGTTTATACATAATTAGAATATCTCTTTTGGTGTTATCTATATTTTCACATGTATGGCTTGTTGGTTTTTGTTTATGTCATGCCTTGAAAACTACTAGCTTTATTCTATTTTAGTATCTAAATTAAGTCACTAGATTGGTGATAATTTAGTTTAACAAATATAATCCTTCATTGGAGACAAAACCTATGGTTCGCATAACTAAACAAAACCCCGCCCACGTTCAAAATAACTTAGAAAATGCTACCCGAGGCATAACTTGTGGATGAAGTTTCTAGTTTTAACTTGTTGGCCTCCTACAATGATTTAATGACTAAGCCCTTACAACCATGATTCAGAGGTTGGACATCTAACCTAAATAGCTATTTCAATCATCATGAAGGTGCATTTAACTTGCCAAGCCAGGGACATAAACTTGAAATGGGTTAGCATAGCATGTGCACTAGGAACTCAAAGCATCCATTTCATTCTACAACTAAGGAACTAACAATACTAAAAGTAAATTTCTTAGAAGGGAATACCATAAATTCCAATCATCAATCAACAACTACTTCAAACTAAAATGTAGAATAGTAATGAAAATCTAAGCAACAAATAGGGTACTAGACTCTATCTACTTTTGTTGTAGGAACAGTCACAAAATGAAATTCTAGTGGTTGCATGAACAGTCAGTGCTAGATTTCTAACTAATTACTAAACAATAATTAATACTAATCTAATACTAAACTAATACTATAGATTACTCACCAAGTGGTCCCCCTTGGATAAGTATCCTTTAAACTAATGAGAACTCAGATGCTCGAACTTTGAAGTTTATTTTATTCACTATAAATCATGAGTAAAACAGAGTAATGTATCTATATTACTAAATAATTGAGATTGCAAGTACAATATAAAATTGTGCAACCTCTTGAGGAAGGAGCATCAAATATTTATTTATACTACTAGCTAAACAAGGCAGTCAACTCCATAACTGGGAGGATGCAATTTAGGGAAAATAGAGAAAGTGGGGTGGTGGTTATGTGTGCATGGAATCTGGTCATACATGTAGGTCCAAACATAGATTTAGCACAACAATAATGCCCATGTCTGCTCAATCATTAAAGTCCACTACAAGGCAGTTACATTTGGTTGCATGAGGAATCTTCTACCTTCTACCTCCTTTGACCTTGAGTGATTCTTTTGTTGGATGTTATGGTGCATGCCTAGTTGGCGGTGTCTTCCACAACTTAGCATCCTTGAATTAAATCTACATAGAAATTTGAGTACATACAATAATTGCATATCTATAACCACCTTAAGGAAAATTCATTAACCACATGCAAAATCAATATAGATAATCCACATAATATGCCAATGTCATTAAAACTTGCAGAGATAGGATTAATCCCAATGTCTATGGTTTGAGGGAAACATTATGGAAATATCATCATTTAAAATCAAATTCCATGACAACTACCAACAAATAAACTATAGATTCTACCCAAAATTGGACCAAAAACTAGCCTCATCACTCCCCCTAGCCTAACATTTTGTTGGTCCTCCAGCAGGGGAAGGGTTGTTCTTCTACTTGGTCAAAGCTCTAAAATTTGCAACTGATAGTTGTCCAACATTAGTGGTAGATGTTCCTGAATTAGGATCATAATAGAATCCTCCTAATTTGTCACATTTGTTCCATCTCTATTTTTCTACAGTAGTGTCATATTGGTAGAATCTGAAGTTTGGCATGGACCACATGAGAATGGGTGGCTAGAAAGTTAGGGGAAGCCAAAATCACCCCTTTTTTCTCCCAATCTGAATATACCTATCAATCCATTTTAGTGTTGCAACATAATTTTGGATGGAATGGGGTTCGACATATTTCAGCACATCAGTTAGGCTATTCCATCTTTGTGATAGGAATCTTCTCATAGTTTCCTCCTTTGCTACTACCTTTACCTCATACTCACTATAAATTTCCTCAATCTAAGGCATAATCATGTTGCCATAATTGGGCCTAAGAAGCAGTTTGAGCCATTCTCTGTAAATATCCCTTGGGTTGCTTGATTTATCCCTAATGGGCAGAGGGATGTTAGACTCCAATTGCTTATAAGCCCCATGTTGTTGTCCCCAACTAATCTCATTTGTACCCAAGACATAAATTCCCTTAATTGTACATCCCCAAAATACAACAACAGATTCCAATCATGGTCTTGAGTTACAACATAATTAAGAAAATAAAATTCACACAACAAATTCTTCATTTCAGGTGATGCAATCCTATAAGCATTGAAAAATTCAATAGGGTTGTCAATAGAAGGATTCAAACTTGAGGCAATCCTTGACTACTTAAAAAGAGATATTTCTCTTTTAGGTGCAGAGCATAGAGCCTTGGAGGGATCCTAAATTCCAAAAATTTTGGTACCAAGGTTACCATATCATCCACCCCCTGCTTTAGGGTGGAAATTTATGCATCCTTATCTTCAATCTCCTCATCCCTCTTTTGAATTTCCTTCTTCAATTTCTATTTTTCCCTTTTCCATTCTTCATCCTTCCTTTGTATTTCTTTCTATAAATTCAAAATTGTTGTATGTACTATAAAATCGAGAGGATTATGAATTCCTACCATTCTTTTTATCGATGGTGGCTCCTCATATAGCACTATCTACATGAACTCAGGTTGTCCAGTTGTTTCTGGCTATGAGGGTATTGTTTCTTCCCCCATTTCTTGTTGTGGGGGATCTCTTGCTTGCTTTTGTTGTGGCTGCAGGAACTCCTACTTTGGTTTTGGTTGCTGCTTTAGGACTTCTTGATCATGTTCTAGGAAATCTTAATTTTCCTCAAACTCTTCTACAATGTTAGCAAGATCAGCTAGTGTTACATTTGTTGCTCTCTCAAATATGTCTTCTTCTTTAAAATTCTCCTACCCCATTGGAGTTTTAGTGTCCTCATGTGATGTCTCACCAAGCTTAGGGATTTCCTATGTAGGTGCACCAATCCCTGGCCCAGCTAGTCTTGACTTCCTAGGAGGTCTCTCACATTTTTCTTTGGCTATAGGATGAATAGTGACAACCTTCCTCTTCTTAGAACTTGGCACCTTTCTTTCTGTCGACTTCCTTTTGGCCTTTCCTTTTCTCATTTCTACTTCTCTTATGTGCCCTTATTTTCATCAGGGTGTCAAGTGGAATGTAATTATCAAAATTTGATGAAGAACATTTTTTTTCTGAGTGCTCTATTCTAGAAGAACTAATTTCTATGGTTTCTTCTACTGCAGGAGGATTCACACTAAATCCAACACCAGAGGTTGAAGCACCAAGAGTGGATTCAACTGTACTCAATCTCCTTCTAGACCTATGGGGTTGAGGTAAAACCCTAGGTTGCAAGTGCTTAGGTCTAATTTGATCAATATTTATAAATTCTTCCCAGGTCATTCTAGATACATCATGCAAAGACTTCTCAACTAGAAATTTAATTAGAAAATGGTTGGAAATAGAATTATCCCTACCTTTTTAGGTCTCGTCCACCATGATTGAGAGAAGATTGTATAGCATGTTAGGCACATTCATCCTCCTTCTGTGCCTCATGTGATTCAAAAGATTGAAGTGCACGAAATGCAAATTCGACTGGTGACCTTCACAGGTGATGTATTTGATAACATAAACATCTATATGCTTCCATGGCTTAGGTAGAGACATTCTCTTTGTACCCTATTTATCTATGCTCAACGGGGGGTTGTTCAGCTTTGTAAATTTGGCCCTGGCTAATCTGGTGTCTCTGGAAGCAAGGTAATTTTCACCATTAATAGGTAACCTTGTGACCTCTACAATTATTTCCTTAGTTTCCACAACTTCAACCCTTTTACTATGGCTTTTCCTTCAAAAAATGTTTGGGAAAATTCAAGGGAAATGCTTTCATTAAATTCATCTAGCTTTAGGAAGTAATCTAACCATCCACAATTTCTAAATTCAGCTAGTCATTGTGCATTCTGTAATAAAATATCATGCACCATGGGTTCATTTCGAATTAACCCACCTCCTATTGTCTATAATCAAACAGATTCTCTGTGATTTCTTTCCTACAATTTCATCTAAAAATCAAGTTCACCTTGTTGCAATACCTGCTAAATTTCTATTGCCAAAACCGACTAAATTTTCCCTTTCTTTTGTTTTCAATTTTTTCTTGCAACTCAAGATTACGACAAAGTCAATAATGGCATGAAAATGAGTGATAAAGGAAAATTATGATGGGAAGAAATGGAAGCTGCAATGAATGTCACTTCACACATGCAAGTCATTGCCTCACTCAGATTTCAAATTAGCTCATTTTAAATTTTCTAATCTAGCCTAGCATAAATTGACACATGAGAAATATATTTGCATCTTTTTCTTTCCCCCCAGCCTAAATTTGGACATGTTTCCACACATGCGATGGGAGTGGTGATTTGACAGGGAGTAATGACATGTTATGTGAATGGCTATACTAATGTATAGTGATTAAATGAATGCACTTAAAAGATGATTAAAGATAGCAATTAATGTGCACATACTTGAATGTGTGGAGGATTTTTTGTAAAGATTGTGGAGCAAGTACCATTCATCTTTTAGGGAATAAATTGAGTAGTTGATGAAGATAAAGTGGAATGAGATGAGGTCGAATGAAGTGATGGAAGAGAGAGAAAGGTGGTGATGGATGGGTGAATGGGTGGATGGATGAAGAAATGGACTTCCACAAGAGCGGAAGTCTTTATTATGAAAAGTACGTACCTTAATTAGCTAGGAGGGACACTAGGTCCACTTCCTTTGGCTATAGGAAGCTTGGGTGTTGAGTGTTGGGTGAATTGCTGTAGGAACTCTTCTTTGGAAGCTGGCTTTTGATATAATTTGAGGCGATGACCATTGAAAGTTATTTGAATATGACAGGGTCAATGGTAGTAAGCTAAACAACTCCATTGGGAAAGACCTCAGTGACTTCATATGGTCCTAGCCACCTTGTCTGCAATTTTCCTACATTGTCTTGATAACTTGATTCATAGAGCAAGGTCCAATCTCCTGGTTGGAATTTCTTTTCTTTGATAAACTTGTCATTCCACTTGATTCTCTAATTTTGCACTACCTTTGTATGATGCATTGCTTCCCTTCTTATCTCATCCAAAGCATTTAGCTGCATGATTCTTTCTATTTGTGCCTTAGAAATATCCATTACCAAGTCTACTACAGTCCAGAGAGTATTATATTCAAATTCAATGGGCATCATGGTTGTCTTTCCATATAGCAACTCAAATGGAGTGAAACATGTAGTTTTTTTCCAAGTTGTCCTATAGGCCCAAATAGCTTCTGGTAATATATTTTCCCAATCATTTCTATGAATAGCTACCATTTTGGCCAGAATAGCTTCAATTTTTTGGTTGGTCACCTCAACTTGGCCATTAGCTTAGGGGTGATAAAGAGTAGACTTCCTATGCCTTATGTTGTACTCATTAACTAGTGTTGCAACAAGGGTTGACATGAATTGAGCCCCTTGATCAGTCACTATTTCTCTTGGGACTCCATATCTTGTGAAAATATCCTCATAAAGAAGTTTTGCAACCTTGTTATCTCTTGCATGCTTCATGGCCTTAACTTCTACCCACTTTGTCACATAATCAATGCATACCAATATATAAGACTTACCATTTGATGGAGGTTCAATGGGTCCCACAAAATCTAATTCCCACTTGTCAAAGGGAGTGATTACTACCTGAGGGAAAAGTGGAATCTCATTAGATCTAGTTGGTTTTCCCATTCTTTGACATCTATCACATTTTCTGGTATACCTTCTTGCATCCTTGTGGAGTGTTGTTCAGTAATATCCTATGTTCAAAATCTTCATTATTGTCCTCTTGGCTGAAAATTTTCCTCCACATGGTTCATTGTGACATGCATGAAAAATGTCATATGTCTCATCTTCTCTCACACATCTCCTCATGACATAGTCTGGGTTAGTATAAAAAAACATCCAACAATTCAAGAGAAAGGAAAATATTTTTCAATGAGTTCCCTTTTCTCTTTTGGAGAGAAGTGAGAGGGAACTCTTCCTGTGACCAAATAATTGGCTATGTCAGCATACCAATATGTTTGTATATTGAGGGAGAATAGATTGTCATAAGGGAAAGAGTCATCTATGGGTTGATTGTCTTCTGATGTAGTCAACCTTGAAAGAAAATCTGCAACAACATTGGCCTTCCCTGGCTTATCCACAATGGTTATATCAAACTCTTGCATCAACAATAACCATCTTGCCAACCTACCTATGGTCAAAGGTTTATTCATGAGATATCTAATGGATGCATGATGAATGTGCACAAATATTTGGTAGCCTATTATGTAATGTTTGAATTTGTTCAATGCATAGATTGCTTCCAGCATTTCATTCTATTACTTTATAATTGAATTCAACTCCTTGTAAATTTTTACTGACAAAGTAAATGAAATTTTCAATAGCTCCTTATTTCTATCATAATACTACTCCTATAGCATAATTTGATGCATCAATATGGATGTGGAAAGGAAGTTCCCAATGAGGTCCTTTGACAACAGGAGCATGAGTCAAAGTTGTCTTCAAGTCAGAAAATGCCTTGTCATAGGCTTCAATCCACTGAAGTTCAACATCATTAACTTGAGAAGAGTATACAATGGTGTTTCTACCTTGTTGATATCCTTGATGAAACACCTATAATATTCTGCATAACCCAAGAAACTCCTAACATCCTTCTATTTTGCAGGTGTGGGCAGATTTGTGATTACCTCAATCTTTGCAAGATCTATTTGAATTCCCTTGTGGTAGATGTAGTGGTCAAGAACTACACCTTCCTACATCATAATAAATAATTTTTCACTATTTAAGGATAAGTTTTGGTCTTCACATCTCTGTAGGACTCTTCTGAGGTTTTCTAGCACTTGATTAAAATCAACACAAGTGGTAAATTCATCCATATAAATTTTCATGCAATCATGATAAATGTCTGAGAATATGCTAATGATTGCCCTCTGAAAAGTTGTAGGTGCATTTCATAAGCCAAATGGAAGTACTGAATAGGCATAGGTCCCCCATGGACAGGTAAATTTGGTCTTCTCTTGGTCCTCTGGTTCAATTTGGATTTGGTTGTAGCTGTTGAATCCATCTAGAAAAGAAATGTATTGCTTTCCTACAAGTGTGTCTAAAAATTGATCAATGAAGGGTAAGGGAAAGTGGTCCTTCTTGGTGGCAGCATTAACTTCCCTATAATCAACACAAACTTTCCATTTCCCTCCTTTATTTGGCACAATCACTAATGGAGACACCCACCAACTATCTGAAATGGGGTAGATAAATCTTGCATATAGTAATTTTTGCAGTTCCCCTTTTACAATTTCTCTTAGTGCAGGGTTATTTCATTTTTGTGGTTGTCTTACTAGGGTGCAATCATCTCTGATGTAAATTCTATGTGTGAAAATTTTAGGGTCCAATCCCTTCATATCATGATAATCCCACGCAAATGCATGTTGATGGGTTCTTAATAAGTTTTCCAATAACTGTTGTTGTTCCCCATTTAATTTACTATTAACATTCAAATATTTTCCTTCTAACACCTGTACGTGTGCAGTTAGCTCTAGATCATGGATGCATCCTTAACACATGGTGCTTTTAGTTCATATGGCACCAATGTATGGGACATACTTGTTGCTGCAAGAAGTTTGTCTATAGGAATAGTGGCTACAGGAAGAGTGGTTGTAGGAAGAATGTCTACAGGAACAGTGGTTGTAGGAAGTGCAGGCATAAGTATCTTTACTAGAGTAGAAAAATGAGAAGATGATGCTTCCTCCAATTCACAATGGTTCTAAATGATGTTAGCCAATACTTCATCCTCATCTTGGATCTGCATTAAAGAGATTTCTCCTAGCATCATAAGTTGTGCCACAGAATTAACTTCCTCAACCTCTTCACGAACATGTGGCCATATGGGATTATCTTCATCATGAGATGGCTAAGCAAGAAGATAAAGAAAAAAATATCATTCTCTTCCCATCTGAAATGATCATGTCACTTAACCGACATCTAATGTATGCATTTGCAGTTGCTAACCAAGGCCTTCCAAGAATAATGGGATACCCACATAGTGTAGCTTTAGGAGAAAGAATCATAAAGTCTGCTAGGTACTCCCAGGAGTCTAAAACTACCACAAGATCCTCCACTACACCATCAAGATTTACAACAGAGCTATCAGCAAGCTGCAGGACAGGAGGAGTAGATCTCATACTTGCAATGTCTAGTTGCTACAAGATGTCTTTGGTCATTAAATTTATTGCTACCCCTAAATTAGTCAGAGCATTCTTTACTTGGACCTCATTTATAACAACTGCTACCACATGACTACTTGGGTCATTATACTTTGGGATAGTTACTTTTCCTAACATGATGTCAGCAAGCCATCGCAGCACATGAAATGTAGTTGGGTCCTTTTTCCTACTTGGCTTCTTGAGGAATGCTTCCTTTATTGCATTTTCATAGATTGGAACATCCTTTCTGGCCTAAAATAGAGGTATCTAGACAAATGTATCCTTCAGCTGATCCAAGATATCAAAATTTGTATCCTTTGTTTCTTCCTTCTTGGAAACTTCCAATCTCTAAGGAAATGATGGTTCTTATTTAGTCTTCTTGACTTGGACTAGTATAGGAATTTTAAGTACACTTGGCTAAATGGGATCATTCAGAGATTCCTCTTCCTCTTCCATAGGAAGCTCAGTGATAATGGGCTTGGAAGGGGCTGGTAGAGTAGTTCATGAATACAAGTGGATGTCACTTACACTCACAACATATGCAGGGAATTGGTTTGAATCAGTAGAGTATGCAAGTTGTTGTTGTGGTTTTTTATTTAGATTGGATGTGGGCTGAGCTGGTAGCTGAGTAGTTTTAGGTTGATTTGAGCTTAGATTAGCAGGTGGAGGCATTATGCTAGGTTTTTGGGGTTGAGAAGGTGGCTGCATGTAACTGGTTTTCTGGGTAGGCCATTGTTGTCCTCTCCATTGATTTTTTTATTGCCAGTTTCCTGGAGGTGGCTTCCAATGCCCTTGAAGTTGCTACCAATTCCCCTAAGGTTGCTACCACTAGGGTGGAGAAATTTGATGATTGGGCCAAGAATTTGGAGGGTTACTCCAAGGTTGTGGTGAATATCCTCCATAACTGGATGGATGTGGGGGTTTCCATTGATTACCAGATGAATAAGAATTAAAATATGGCCCAACATAGGATAGTGGATTTGGTGGCATAGCTTGTCTTGGATCCCAAGGCTTCCTTTTTGCAACATAGTAGACTTAGTCTTCTTCAATCTGGATTGGTTTGAACTCAGGTTGAATTTTCTTGCTTTCAAGGTTAGCTACCATCTTGCATCTGTAGTCCCTCTTCTCTTGTCCACAGTGGGGGCAATACTCTATCAACATTGCCTCTACCTCCTCTTGCTTCTTCTTGGCCTGAAGTGTATCTAGCTGAGTAGCTAGATTATTTATAATGTCTTGCTTGAAGTCTTCCAGCAAATGAGTAATCTCCACTCTTGAAACTCCATCGGTAGTTGACTTACCCAAGGAATATTGGTAAGCTCTCCCCTTCTTTGAAGATTCCCTAGAGTAGTTCTGGCATATTTTCTTGATATCTTCCCAAGGAACTTGGGAGATATCTCCTCCTCCCATGAGGTGCAAGGCATTAGTGTAGCTATCATTAATTCCTCTCAAGAAAAGAAACTTTTGTGAGTCTTCATTGAATATATGGTGTGGAGATTTTTGTGGGAAAAACAAAAACCTTGCAATTTAGTCTTCCGGGATCTCATCCTCCTTTTGCTGCATTCTGAAAATGTCATCTCCTCTCATGTCGTTTCTCCTGCAATATTCCTTGTATTTCTCAAGAAATTTTGTCTTCATATCTTCCCAAGTTTCCATAGTATCTCTTCCTAGGCTCATGAACCATCTTAATGCAACCTCTTTTAGGTTGGTAGGGAATAGCTTAAGCCTATGGGAATCAATATTATAATCATATCTCCTACATAGTATTTGAAACTCAAATAAAAAGGTATCAAGATCTTCTGTGACAAGTCCATAAAACTTGGGGAGTGTTGAAGCAGTGATGTTCTTGATGTTGTGAACCTCATTTTGATGGGCAATGGGGAAAGGAAAAGTTGGCTAGTTAGGTATGTTCCCATTTGCATCACCCATGCCTGCTTGATGTAGTTCCAAAGAAAAGGGGTTCTCAAGCTGATTTTGGTCTTCAGAGGAGACTTCAGAGCTAGTCAAATCATGAAATTCATCAACAAAGGGGTGTGGATCTTCTTCTTCTTGTCTTGGTGGGCTCTGATATTCAACTAGCTAGAATGGAATAGGATTGTTAGAAATGAATCTCCTATAAGCATCCCTTCTCCTTCCTGTATGCATGCGGTATCACTTACTATCAATCAGCTCACACAAAGAATTGGTAAGGACCAGAAACATTACAACAAGAAAAACTACCAATGACTCCAAAAGACTCCCTAGTTTGACACCATCCTCGGCAATGACACCATTGGAAGAGCTCAGAGATTGGAAATCTAACCTAAATAGCTATTTCAATCATCATGAAGGTGCATTTAACTTGTCAACCTAGGGACATGAACTTGAAATGGGTCAACACATATGTGCACTAGGAGTTCAAAGTAGCCATTTCAATCTACAACTAAGGAACTCACAATACTGGAAGTAAATTGCTTAGAAGGGAATGCCATAAATGCTAATCATCAATCAACAACTACTTCTTGAACTAAAAGGGAGAACAGTAATGAAAATTTGAGCAACAAACATGGTACTACTCTGTCCGCTTTGGCTATAGGAACAATCACAAAATGAAATTCTAGTGGCTGTAGGAACAAGTCGGTGCCAAATTTTTAACTAATTACTAACAGTAATTAATACTAAACTAATAGTAAACTAATAAGAGGGATTACTCACCAAGTGGGCCCCCCTGGATAAGTATCCTCTAAACTAATGAGATCTCAAATGCTCGAACTCAAAACTTTATTTTATTCACTATAAATCATGAGTACAAAAGAGTAATGTATTTGTATTACTGAAAACTTGAGTCCAAGTACAATATGGGTATGTGCAAGATCATCATGGAAAAAACAGGCCCTTAAGTGGCAAAAAATTTGAAAAAATCAGATTTAGGCAACTTGACGTAAAACTTTGAATAAGTTATCTATATTATTTCAAAAATATTTAACAATAGAATCTTTAGAAAATTGAATGTAGTTTCTAAACTACTAGGTTTATTTAAAAAATGAAAAAATCTATTTGGTGAAAATATGAAATTTCAATGTTGTAGCACTTAAATTTCAAGGAAAAAATAAGTAGGTGTTTGTCTAACCACCCTAACCATAATAAAATGATAATATTTTTTATAATATTTTTGATATAAGTAGAGGACTTATGTCCCTATGTGATGCATATTTTTTTTTTAATTTTTAACCAAGTAAATAATTAATTATGAATTTTTTATTATAAATTTTTAAAAATAAAAAAATTGTATGTTCTGACCACCTTAACTTGGTCAAAACTTCATGAAATTCAATTTGTTTTTTCTTAATCATATTGTATGCAAAGCATAGAATGTGACACATGTTTCAGATCCAAAAAATGTGATACTGTTTGAAAGCTATAGATGTTTTTCAATCAGCCTATCAATCAGGACTTTAGTTGTGATTCAAATAGAAAATGAATAATAATTATTTATTAAATTCAAAGTAAAGCATAATTTATATTGGTGGAAAGCTAAGAATATCCTTTAAAAACCCTTTTTGTTTCATCATTTTTTGGTAAAAAAAAGTCGTCAGCCACATAGCCTACACATACCCATCGTATCGCCACTTTTTGGCCCATCATGATCCTCCACATACCCATATCAAATCATGCAACCTCCTGAGGAAGGAGCATCATATCTTTATTTATACTATCAACTAAACAAGGTAGTCAACTCCACGACTAGGAGGATGCCATTTAGGGAAAATAAAGAAAGTGGAGTGCTGGTGGTTACGCGTTCATGGAATCTGGTCAGACATGTGAGTGCAGATGCAAATTTAGCTCAACATAATGCCTGCATCTACTTAATCATTAAAGTCCACTACAAGGTGGTTACATTTAGTTGCATGAGGAATATTTTGTCGTCGACCTCCTTTGACCTTGAGTGATTCCTTTGTTAGACGTTATGGTGCATTCCCAATTGGTGGTTTCTTCCTCAACTTAGCATCCTCAAATTAAATCTTCATGGCAATGTCAGTACACACAATAACTGCACATCTATAACCACCCTAAGGAATATTAATTAACCACATGCAAAATCAATATAGATAATCCACATAATATGCCAATGTCATTAAAACTTGCAGAGATAGGATTAAGCCCAATGTCTATGGTTTGAGGGAAACATTATGAAAATATCAAAATTTAACATCAAATTCCATGACAATTGCCAGTAAATAAACTATAGATTCTACCCAAAATTGGACCAAAAACTAGGTTCATCATAACTCATGACTCAATCCTTTTCGTACTTCGCGCTTTGGGAAAAGAAAAAGGAGTTTGAATATGACAAGAAAGGCCCACCCAATAAGGAAATATATGGTTGGTGGTAAAATGGGAGGTTCAACAAACCAAACAAAACACCACCTGAGTTCGAAGTGAATGACAAAAGACCACAGAAAACTAAACTTAGTCCATGACTTAGCAAAACAATAAGGTGATATCTTGAATAAAGACTCGAGGAAAAATTTATGTGTAACAGTGGCTCTAGATGGGGACAAGGACTACAAAGGATGAAGAAATGAACCTAGAACCACAAGTATAGACTAGTCCTAATTCATTGGGAAATAGAGTCAAGGAGGAGGACAATCAAAATAAACCAAAAACATGACAAAATAAGGATAGAAACATCTAGGCTATTGAAACACCAAAATTTAAACTATGTACATGGTATGACAACCCTACCTCAGATGATTCCCAGGATAGTCATGCGAATTTTTTGACAGGTTGGGAGAAATAGCTACCTGTATGGATCAATGTTGAGTAGTTGAAAATTGAATGTACAATGAACTGCCAAACTACAATTCTCATTGTTAAATAAATGAAGTCAACATTCTGTAAATACTTCTTAAGAAATTTCTTTTGTTCAAAAATACATTCTTGATTATATGCCTCAATAATCAAATGACCTATATTAATGATGCTATATGTGTGCTCGCTTCAACTTCCCTATAAAAATTCCAACCCAAAATTTCTCTTCATACTGCATATCTGAATCTATGAGAAAGAAGAAATGAGCCCTCGAATCGAACACCCCACATATACATTATGAGGAAATTGAATTTCATGGTTTCCATGTGCAGAAACAATCACATTATCCCAAGACTCAGGACATCCATTTAGGATTTTTAAATTATTAGAATTATTAGATTCCAATGCTAAGTTATCAATCATTCCCCCTCCTTCAATTTTATCCACCCTATACGTTGATTCCAATAAATGTATTGAAACCTAGATGGATCTTGCATAGTGTTATTTTTGAAATAGAAAAACTTTGAAACAAAATTATGGATTGTTTCACTTGCACTTTCCCAGCCTACAAGAATTTCACTAGCAGGCTTGAATCCCTCATAACTAATTTTTATGCTAGGGAAGATGGTATCTGAGGATTCAATTACCTTTTGGAGGTGACCTTGATTTTCTTTTTCATTTAGGAGATTAGCACTTTCTTCCTTTTTTCTGTAGTATTGATTAACTATAGTTTGAACAAACAATCTTCTTCTTCCGACATTAACTGATCTTCTGAATCTATAAACAAAGGATTATCACGTATGTCAAATTCATCAAAATCAAAGACAGGGTTTGGATGAATTAACCGGCATTTTTTTTGTAAGACCATCCTTCCCATGATCATCATTTTCTTCCAAACTTAAGCATATATCATCTTCTACTTCTTTAAAAGGGAAGGTTTCATATTCTAGAGAAAGAAGAGGAATCAGTACTAAAATTTTTGAGCTAATCTCCAAAGTAGAGAGTTCACCAGGAGGAAAGGTCAGAGTCAATTGGATTTACTAGAAGCACCTAATCTTCATCATCGCTGGATGAGCTATAATCACCTTCAACTTCAACATAGGTGCACAATTTCTAGGATGAACCAACATAGGGATGATTATTCTCTTCATTGGGCTAATGTAGATTATCAAGGATCATTAAATTCATGTTCTCCACAATAGGATTGCATTTGACCAAAAACTTGGGAAAATTTTTATAACTGGTTTCAAGTTGCATACTTGAATTCACTTTCCACTTACCAACTGCAATGAAATCATCTTCATCCTTTACTACCTACTGTTGAGCTTGCTCAATTCCTTGAATCTTCTCTTTTTTAGAAGTAATTGTATATCAAGTTCAAGGGAGGAAATGAATGTGGTATTGAATCTCTGTGCTGTCCCTTTCTAGGGTAGGAATATTTTAGAGAGACCAGTTGAAATGGTAAACAAAATCCCTCATCATTTCAACTCTGTTTTTCATAATATGGAAAAAGTGATGCAAAGTAGCTACAAAATTAGTTGGGATTCCATAACGTTGGAGAAATTTTGTCTTAAGAACCTGCCAACTAGTGATGTTCCCCTTTTCCAATCCTGTAAACCATTTGACAACTTTCTCAATCAAACTTTCAATAAAAATTCTTATAAACACATCCTCATCTTGAATTCCTAGGACTGTGCTCATAGCGGTCATAGCTAGGATATGGTCCTCAGGATCCTACTCATCCTGACCTAAGAATTTAGGAAATCCTCCCATAGATCTTTTAGGTAAATCATGATACTATGATAAGGAAAGGGGGGAAACTTGGTTGCACCAGATATTTGATGCCATAAACAACAAATAGAGTTGCCAACTCACAAGGAGTAGGGTAGGAAAATGAGTTCACTATGGTGGATGAGATAGAGGTGGATTTTGAAGCTGATTAGTAGGTGGGTCCCTTGGTTGACATGGACGTGGATTGGGCTGACAATTACGATGATGAGGTGGGTCATCGTAATATTCAAATATTAGTCTTGGGGGTGGTTCAATCACAGGAACAAGTGTTTGTTGGGCCCGCTCCTCCTCCTCTTCCAAGATAAAATTCACTCACATATAATTTGTTGCACTCCTTTTGTACTTCCACATGAGCGTGTTTAATTATGATATGATATCTTCTTGTTTAGCTCTAACCCAATCTAAATCTGGCTATAAAACCAGGAAAACATCATTATGTGGAAGTACTATCTTACTGCATGATGTAAGGACAATTGTCAGACTTTTGACTAATTTATCCCTAGTAGAGTCTCCAAAAATTTGTTAGCAAATGAAATAGGATTCATATAGATAAATTAAGCAATGACTCTAGACCCGGATTGGCATCGATATGAATCCACTAACATCTCTAAAAAGCACATAGCTACATTTGTGGCTTTTCTTTAAATTTTATTGAGTTACAACTCCCTCATAATATCTTCAATGATTTTATCTATCCTAAGTAAATAACATGTGATCTTAACCATAAAGTAGGAAGGGCGACTAACACTAACTCATAAATATGAAATTAGTACAAAAGGTAGAAACACGGTCGTTTATGATCAATGCAAAGATTGAAAAACATGCCTATCAAATCAAACTAATGTGAATAAATCAAACTACAATAAATGAGAGATAGATAGCCCATTCTTCAAAGGAAACACAACTATCCATAAACATAACACATAGGTTAGCATATTTCAAATCTTTAAATTTATAACACACATATTATAAGCTATTGCAAACTATAATTAATATTATTCCTCCTCGAAAAAAACTCCTAGATGTATTCAGCAAAATTCAAAAGGTCCCCCAATCACTACTTAACCTCTAATTTATAAAGTGGCTAAAGCCACTGGATAGACACTAAAGTTGTTACCAAATTAGTGACCTCTTATATCCTGAATGTTTATCAAGAAATTGATAAGAAAATTGGAAATTTTTCCAAGAATAGATATCAGCAGAGAAATTGATCACTACCCGAGCAGTAGCCACCAAAGGACCAATCATTTCATTAATCTTTAATGCAATGTATAAGGAAACCAAGCGATATCACATGTGAGCTATCTGATGGTGGATTGTAATTCAATCGACACAAGCTGATCATAAATGTGAATTAAATTCACATCTTATCAATCTTAAATGAATGCGCCTATGTCTAGCCAAAATTCTATAAATTCAAGTAGTTTCATTTCTTTCCCAACATCAATTACATCCAATATGGTGAGCTCCCAAAGCGACAAAAATTCTACAAACGACTATATTGTTCTAGAAGAGATTAAGTGCAATCCTCTGTTCAGGAATATTTTTGATCAACTAAAAGAGGTCTTCATCATGCAGACTAAAGTGGAAGAAGAGGTGCTCTGAAGCATCTTGGGTAAGGTGTTTCTGAGCCAAGCTCATGTGTAGAATACCACCATGCTGGAGAGATTTATCTACACTGTTGTCAGGACTACTAGCCGTTGAGAATAGGGTGTGTGGGCATTGGAATACTTCGTGAAGCCTGAATTTCATGACCGCATTAGGGTGGCAATAAATGGGCTCATCTACTATCCTCAAACTAGGCTGGTAGCTGATGCCATTTGCATTGCATCATCTATTCAGGACAAGACTTTGGAGGAGACTCTAGCTTTAATGTGCATTAGAGTAGTGAGAAATGAAATGGGGTTGTTCGTGCAATTCCTCTAGTCCTACGAGAACCTACTTTCACCTACCCAAATTGAGCACCTGTAAGTTGTTACTGAGAGTATCTGAGTCCTGATGTTTACTTTGTGCACCTAAAACATTTTTTGTTTGCCTCTTTTTGTCTCTACCAACCTAGTTTTTGTACTTGAGCCAAGCGATTATAGCTATACCAGCATAATGTAAAAATGTTTATACATAAATAAAATATCTCTTTTGGTGTTTTCTGTGTTTTCAAATGTATGGCTTGTTGGTTTCTATTTATGTTGTGCTTGGAAAACTACTAGGTTTATTCTGTTTTATTCTCTTAATTAAGTCACCAGACTGGCAATAATTCAGTTTAACCAATATAATCCTTCATGAGTGACAAAACCTATGGTTCACATAACTTAACAAAACCTTGCCCAAGTTCAAAATAACTTAGAAAATGTTGCTTGAGGCATAACTTGTGGATGAAGTTTTGAGCTTTAACTCATGACTCAATCCTTTTTGTACATCACACTTTGGGAAAAGAAAAAAGGAGTTTGAATATGACAAGAAAGGCCAACCCAACAAGGAAAAATAAGGTTGGTGGTAAAATGGGAGGTTCGATGAACTAAACAAAACACTACCTAAGTTTGAAGTGAATGACAAAAGATCACTAAGAACTAAACTTAGTTTATGACTTAGGAAAAACAATAAGGTGATATCTTGAATAGAGACTCAAGGAAAAAATTATAGGTAACACTTTGGATAATAGATATTTTAATGGATTAGTCTTTGCAATGAGCTTGATTTGGTGTGACAACATGTAATGCCTGAAATTTTGTGAAGAAAAAACTACCACCGGGAATGCTTTTTGAATGGGTGAATAATTCATCTCATAGCCTACCAAGGTTTTGCTGATGTAGTTATAGACACGTTAAATTAGCATTATGCACTTAGCTCATATCCATCCACTCATTCATAAATAAAATTCACATTAATCCACTCATTAGGTAAATTAGGTTCATTTAATCTCTAAGGATTATCCACTTAAATTGAATACATTAACTTTATTTAATTTAAGCCTATCATTCCCTCTTTGATTAAATAAATCATGACTTTATTTAATTAAATCCCAAAAGTCATATTTCTCCCTCCTGATTTAAATAAATCAAAATATTCAAGTCAAATGGGTCAAAATCAAGTAATCATCACCTAAGCTAATCTAATCCTTATTAATCTAATCTAATGCATGTCACATCCTCTAGCTTTTCCCACTTGCACCAATAAATCAATTTATTGATTTATTAAATCAGCATTTTTCATCAACATGGCATCTATGAGGAATATTCCCTCAAATTTAAATTCAAAAGAAAGTTTAAATGTACATCCAACAAGGCATTTAATAGGTCTTACGTGTCTCTTACATGTCCCTTGTATAGGTCAAACTCAACATTTACTCTCAAATTCAAATTTGAAATCTCCCTCTCTTGGGAACATTGGCCAAAACTTGCACATTCCTCAACCTATGACAAGTTGAAAAGTGTCCTCTTTTCATTGGATTTTTTTTATCCCACATTGCTCCACAACTCCACAATCTTAGCCACATTGCTCCACAACTCCACAATCTTAGCAAATTTGGGTGATCCCATAATAGTGGTTTACAATTTTTGGCCAAACTGGACACTGGAATTATTATTTTTAACTAAATCTTCACATTCGGGCACCTATAGCAGCTAAACTGTGAGGAATTTGAAGAT
>VDFB02274714.1:34898983-34955511 GCA_007258455.2 Sequoia sempervirens | reverse complement strand
GCTGGCTTTTATCACATTTATTATCCCATTTGTAAGTTATCCCTTTATATGGAGAGAAGATGTGAAAGGCATAGATCTTATCTATCTTAAGCTACAAACCTTCTGATGAACTGCAACCTTCCTTGTAATCTTCTCATCTATTTCAATGTTTGTATACTTCCCATTTGTTATCCCATTTATAAGTTATCCCTTTAACACACTTTTTTGGATTTAGTCATACCTTGTATACTTCCAACCTATCAAAGATAGGTCCTAAAACTTGTATGTGCTCACTTCTCTTCTTTTATTTTTCCAAAATATTGTCCACATAATCTTCAACTATTTTATGGATCATGTCATGAAACATGAGGGTCATTGCTCTTTGATAGGTAGCTCCTACATTCTTCAACCCAAATAGCATCACATTGAGCGTAGGTTCCCCATGGACAAGTAAAGGAAGATTTATGTTGATCTTCTTTGGTGATTATGATTTGATTGTAGCCTGAAAATCCATCCATGAGCAACAACATTTCATGCCTAGCTATTAAATCCACTTTGAGATCAATGTTGGGAAGAGGGAAATCGTCCTTCAAACATGCCTTGTTTAGATCTCTGAAATTAGTGCATATTCTGATGCCGCCAATGGGTTTTGAGACTGGTACCAAGTTTGAAACCCACTCAGGATAATCTATCAATTAGATGAATCTAACATCAAGAAGCTTTTGTGGTTCCAGTTTAACCAAGAGTGCTATCTGAGGGTGCACTTCCCTAATTTTTCTTGACATGTTTGGCATCAGGATAAATTGCTAAGTCATGTACAACCAATTTTGGATCAAGGCCTGGCATATCTATGTATGACCATGAAAAGTTAGCTCTTCCCTCTTTAAGGAATGTTGCAAAGTTCTTCCATTCTTCATATAGCAAGGATTCAACATAGAAGGTGATCTTAGGTTCTTCTTCTATTCCCACATTGACTGGTGTAGCCTTTTCTTCTAGTACTATTGATTTCTTTGGATGCATTGCACTAAAGGGGAGATTGAATCCCTCATCCTTGGGTGCCTCAGGGAGGTTTTCACCATTGGATGTGTTCTTTGTTTTTACTATTTTGGGATCAGAGAGTGCCACTTGGTGGCTTTCACTCAAGGATCTGCAAGTTAGTGGCATTTCATTTATTTTGCAAATGAAGAATTTAATTGTCTCCACATAATATGCCTCTGTATTGAGCTCTATGTCAAATCCTACATTGTGCTATTCCCATGATAAGTTTTCTCGAAGTCCCATGAATTTTGAGATCGCTTCATCATTTTTGAATAGATCTAGAATTGATGGTCCTTGTTGGTCCATGTCAATGAGTTGTGGGTATACTAGGGTATTTCAGTTGGTTGGTTGTTTGAGATAAAGGATGCTATGGATATCATGAAGAGGGTTTTGTTCTCTAATAGGTCAATGACATCAAGGGGAAAGTCATCTAAGGTAGTATAAAGTGATGTAGGTGACCAAGAGGAAGCCTCTACTCATTTAGTAGCAATACCTTTGACAATAAGTGTAACCTTTCTAGTAGTACAACCTAAGACAAGATTCTTTAGTTCTTTCTCATGAACGATGGGTTATAGTAAACCATTGTCATTTTTTCCTAGCTTCTCATTATTGTTATATCCCCAATTCTACTTCAGTTATAGACCTTTGTTGTCATATTCCATGGGAAGAACAAGAACATGTCATTCATCTTGATAGAGGATTTTAGAGATATCTTGCTCATTGATGTCTTCTTGATTCAAGTCTCCCCACTTGGTGAAGGTAGTAGCTGCCATCTTGATTATTTTTGGTTCTTTGGTGCTAGATGTGGGTTTCTCGTGAGTTTGGGGAGAAATAGGTAACTCTCCTAAGACAAAGGTGTCTTTCAATATTTTTTAGCTCCCACAACCGTTATCTTGGATTACTACTTTGACATCAAGTATGCTTTCCACAATTGGTACTTGGGATGCTGAGGTAGAGGCTAGAGATGATGGGTCAACAAATGAGCTTGATGGTGTAGGTCCTTCATCATTTTTGGTTATTTGGGGGATCTTATAAGAATTGGCTTTAAGCCTCTTACAGTAGTATAAAGGCTTAGGATCCTCATGGATAGTGATTTCTCTTCACTCAAAAGGAAACTTCACACACTCATGATTAGTTGAGGCTATGACTTTCAAAGCATGGATCCACGGTTGAATAAGTAGTATGTTATATAGAAGATCAAGATCAAGTACTTTTCATGTAGTTTCTGCAATAAGAGGTCCAACTTGGATAGTAAGTGTTATGATTCCTTGTGATACCCATTCTTGGTTGTTGTATGCTCTGATGGTGGTACTCTTTTTCTTCTCAGTAGTGTCTTTTGAATAGCCTAGATGCTTGATCAACTATGAGGTACAAATGTTTAGACCAATGCCTCCATCTACTAAGACTCTTTTGACCTTGTTTTTATGAATGACAACATCAAGGTGTAAAGAATGGTTATGGGATGGTTGTGATGGTATTTATCTTGCTCAGAGAAGGTAACAAGATGGTTGGCAATATTCCCTACCATATCTTGAAACTGATCAATATCAATGTTCTCAGCAACATATGATTTAGATAAGGATTTTTCCAGTATTTCCCTGTGTGCAAGAGTTAATTTCAAGAGTACCAAGATTGATATCTAAGCGGGGGTCTATTTAAGCTGATCTACAAGATTGTACTTGCTAGGATTAGATGTGGAAAAGTAGGTTGTGTCCTAGATTGAGCTGGGACAAATCCTTGAATGGTTATTTTTCCACATCGTGTGGTGACTCCACATTCCATACTAGCTCCTTTGATGGTGACAACAATGATAATCCTATCATAGGAGGCAACTACATTGGAATAGGTATGTTGAACATTGGTGTAATCCTTAGCTTTTCCATTATTGTTAGATTTGTTATGATCAGGCATAGGGGTCTTGTATATCTTGAGATCTTGGTTTCCAACTGGTACCTGAATAGATTTTGTATCATTCTCTATGAGATCTTGGATGATATTCTTATGTTTCATGCAGTTTGTTATTTTATGTCCTTTGACTTTATGAAAGTCATAGAGATCACACTCGTACCAAGATGGATTTTCTTGGGGTTCTTGGTAGTTTTCAAAGTTACCAAGTGTTATCAAATTTGACTCTACCAATTTCTCCATGATTTTCTCGATAGGTTTCGATAATTATGTGTACTTGCATTTGAGGTAGTTGTTCTTATTACCGGTTTAACTTGATTGTATGTTGGTGTTATTGATCTAATTGTTCTGAGGTGGTACCATTTGTTGCACAGTTGGTTGGATGTTAGCAATTTGATTATTGTTGGGTCTAGGAGCACTTAGTATGACCTTAGCATCTACCACACCATCATTTTTTATGTTTTTGTTTTTCCCATACATGAGGTTTTTCATTTGAACTAGTTGAAGGACAATTGTATTTGAAAGCTTGATCATTTCCTTATGATATTAGGGCTCTTTCAATGTTAAGAGCTCTTGGAACAAGCTCGTTATAGCATGTGATACATTATGTTTTCAAGTGAAATGATAGATAAGTCCATAAAGGTTGGCTATGATGATTCCCACTTTTTGGTCATCAAGAAGAGGCCACTTGCTTTTACTAGCTCTTTTTCTCCACCGTTGTAAGAAATTTATGAAGGTTTCATATGGATTTTGTTTGAGAGTGTATAATTCTTCCAGACTAACGTCCATGTCAATATTGAAGAAGTGATCGATGAATTTGTCAATGATTTCTTGAAAAAAAATTATACCAAGAGAAAAATGAGAAAACCAATCCATAGCAATACCTGTTAAGCTTTGAGGGAAGAGGCACATTAGATATGAATCATTGTAAGCCACTTCCATGCACATGATGTTGAATTATTTGATATGGTCCATAGGACTTCCTCTCCCTCTATATTTTTCAAATTTGGGGATTTCAAAACTAGGAGAGAATGGTACCATTTCTATGTTTTGATCAAATAGGTAAGGACACAAGTTTTGTGTATGAGGTTTCTTTGTCTTTCCTATGCGAAGGTCCTACATTTCTTGTGAGAGTCCTTTTAATTGTGATGCGAGATTGTCTTATGGATTGGCTAGAGAAACATATGGTTGGATGAGAGATGAGTTATATGTGGTGTATGAAGGTGTGAGATTTTGTGAAGGTGATGAATATGTTCTTGATGTGTTTAGATTAATGATGTTCGTATGCGGAAAATAGGGTCCTTGTTGCTATGGTTGGGCACACTGTTGAGCTAGTAAGGCTTGTTGTTGAACTTTTTGTTGTTTTTGCACCACTATGGCTTTTTGTTTTTCCTTCTATTGTTTTTGTGCCAATAAAGTTGCTTGTTGTGCTTGTTATTGTTGCACGGCTTGTTGTGCTGCTAAAGCTACTTACTAAGCTTGTTGGGAAATGGTTGCTTGTTTTTGTGCTAAGGCTAGTTTTTGAACTTGATGTTGTTGTTATGTTAGGGCTGCTTGTTTTTCTTGATGTTGTTGTTGTGCTAAGGCTACTTGTTGAGATACTAAGGCTACTTGTTGTTCTTGCTGTTGTCATTCTAAGATAGTTGTTGTTGTTGTATGGCTTGTTGGTAATTTTTTTGTACTTTTTGTAGAGCTAAGGCATGTGCTTGCAATGTGGGATCAGGTGGTTTTTGAGACATCTTTTAAGGATTAGGGACATTGATGTTTTGAGTGGTTAGTGGATTGGTAATGAAAGGTGGAGGATTCCCTTGGTTTAATATTCATTCCAATATAGTAGAATGAGGTGGGGGAATGTATGTTTGAGGCCCTGATTGATTTGGTATAGAAAAGGGAGATATTGGAAAGAATGATGTCATTGAATTTTGCAAATGAAATGACACACTATGACCTTGAGTCCATTGATTGAAAAATTTAGAAGATGTAAATAAAGGATTCATGATCAAGGTACTTGTGGGATTGATAGAGTTTGTAACCAAGGGATTGCTTTGTGGTGGATTGATAGGAGATGATGTGATAATGGTAGATGGAATGGATGACCCCACTAGAGAGTTGGATAAGGATTTCCCTATTTGCGACAAGGGTTGATTATGTGATATGGTCTTGACATACCCTAATATGTTGTTTTGAGATTTTTGGTCTATACTGCTCTATGTGATGGTAGGCATACTTGTGGTACTCATAGGTGTGGATGAAGAAGGGTTTCCTCAAAATTTCAAAGTGGTAGTGGAATAGTTAAGTTCAAGTGAAGTGTGTAGTTGTTTTGGATCCTTAGGAGTGGGAGGAGCACTAAAGGTAGGTGTGCAAATGGTAGTGGGAGGTGGAGGATTAGTTTCAAGAGTACCCACAAGTATATTAGTTTTGAATGGTAAGGTGTGACCAAAATCTAGGTATGTAAGTGTGACTTAGCCCTTGTGAAGGAGCTATGAAATCTTGTGTGAAACTAAGTGCTAAAAATGTTGGTGAGATAGGAGCTACACTTTCAAAAATTTGATGTTCTAAAAGTTCTTCCCTAGTGAGCTCAAATGGGTTGTTCATGACATCTTCAATTTCATGTGGTCCTGAAGGAGATGATGGTTGTTGCAATGGCATAACATGACTTCTAGGATCAAATTCTAAAGGATTTGGATCAATTGAGGTAAATGTAACTTTTTCTTTTTCCATCATTCTCTTGTGTTGTGATCTTGTCTTTACCATAAATTTGGTGTCAGCTATGAGAGAGTTGTGTTGAGTTTTGTAATATTTTAACTCTCTAGTTGACTCAAACTTAGGTAAAAGGGATGCTCTAAGTCTTTTGGGAGCAATGATGAAAATGTGGGATGAAAAGATGGGTGGTGTGGGACGTGATCTTTGTAAGTGATTCAGAATAACACTTTTTGACTTAAGTTTGATGTTGTGATGTTGGAATAACGGATGATAATGAACTTAGAAATCTTTAGGGTAGACTTGTGACCTTCAAGATAAACTAGTTCATAGATGATAACTATCTCAACTAAGTACATGGAAAAGGATACATTTCACATACAAAGTAGCTAAGGTAGCAAGTTGGTTTGATGTTTTAAGTCCAAAAGTGTTAGTGTATTTGAAATTTTTCAAAGAGAGATGAGGTGAAGGATGGTATTTGATGAAGGGGTGAGTGAAATGTTGGACCCAATGCTGAACTAAAGTGAACCTTCTATTTTGACAAGACCAAGGTAATGAGAATGATGCTAGACCTCTAAATTGTTCAAATCCTAAAATAGAAAGACTCAATGATTTAGAAAACTTTTTTTATCTTAAAAAATATGAGGGTCCTGGCTCATAAAGAACGTGTACATGTCAGGATATTTTCTCAATGTGCATTCGTAAAATTTTATCAACAAATTGTTTATGTTTCCATAGAGTGCATCAATGCATTTTTTGATTGCTTTTGTACTACAATGTCTAAGTTTATGGTGATGACCAGTTGACCTTTGTTTAGGGATCCTTACTTTGTGTGAGATCATTTGGTAAAGTAAACCTTTTTTTCAACAAGATCAAGGTAGTGAAAATGATGGTAGACCTCTAAAATGTTCAAATTCTAGAAAATGAGATGATAGAGGGGAATGTTCAAACTTGTTCAGGCTCTCCTAGCTCGGGCATAAAATTTTCTCAACATAGTGTAATGGTTTTGGTAGAATATAGATGCACACTTTTGATGATACTTTGTTGTATGATTCCTATGTTTGAAGGGGAATGCTAGTGATTTTCCTCTATGAAGTTTAACTATTTTATGAATCATTTAGAGGAGTTGAGTATCATGAAAAAGACCAGGATTTTGACTCCAAAAGAATGCATACAATTCAAGAGTATACCTTGAAGCATGTTTATAAAAGTTTGCTACCAACTTGTTTTTATTTTTTGTGAATTGCTCGAAGGTGTTTCTTAAGAGCTTTTGGAGCAAGATGCCTAAGTCTAAAATGAGGACTTGTAGACCTTGGCTTAGGAATCTTGATTTTTCATGAGATCATGGGGAAATAATTTAAGTGTATGGAAGAAAGGAAGATATTTATTTCCACATGGGTGGTGGTAATGGGGGCCTTCTAGCCTCAATATCAGTGTGTTCCTCTTCTTTGTCTAAATTTTTTGTTGTGTTCTCCACTATGATCTTGTTTCCTTGTTTTCAAAAATGAATATTCTCAAACTACCAATGAGATTTGTTTGTTCACCATTTATGAGATCAAAGTTTGGATGAATTATAGCACCTAGAAGATTAGGTTGTTCAATGGGAGCAATTGGTCTCCAAATAGTCATGTGGGGTTCATTTGTCAATTTATATTTGCTTAAATGAATTGATTTTACCACAAACACTTGTCTTTTGATTATGTTTTCAAACTAGATGTTTATGTCAAAAATATCATAAATTTCACAATGTCCATTTTGTGAAAATCATGATATTAAAGCCACAATTTCCTACGTTGTCTTTGGTAAATATGGGTTTGAGATTAATGTCAAGATATTTAGAAATCACTAAGAATAAATCCTTAGAACAAGCAGTAATATTAAGGGTAACTCAAGAAGTCCATATTTAACCCAAAGTACATTTGAAATTTTGGATAGTGAATGTTTGTTTTTGGATTATTTTGAAATCAAGCAAAGTGTTAAAATGGCTCTCTAGCATTACAACCCTAGGATAGAAATGGCTATATTTGTTGTATTCCCACTTGGATTTATCAACCTATGCTTATTCAAAGTAGATGATTAGAAGCTTGACCACACTGGCTCCCCTCCATGGCACTCACTTCTAAGGGTTAGCCAAGCTTAAAGTTCTCATGAATCTCCCATGACAAAATTTTCATCTCTACTAAGAACCACAAATATGTGGGATGGCTTTGAAGGTCTGACCTCCTGACATCAACAAATATTAGGGATTTTTGGCTACTACACAAAGGTTCATAATAAGGGCATCTAGTTCAGAGGACACTATGATAAAATATCTCACTTAGAGGTCTCCCAACCCTTAGACCAAGTGCTTTATGCATCATAAAGGTACTAGGGAAGAGCTATTATGCATCACTCTGTTGATTGCAAACCTTCCTTGCAACCACAAATTTATATAGCAGTTCAGAAGAGCCTGTATTATGCTCGTTTCCACTTGGGTCATTCCCTTGGGGTGAGTAATTTTTCCCTCCAAGGCAGGCCCTCTAAAGGTGAACAATAGTGAGTAAGTACATCTGTAGTTTGATCATCTTTTCTTGCATGCACAAAGAGATAACACACTCTATGCCTTTTCTCACACTAGCATGGTTGTTTAATTTTTAACCCAAATTGAAAGATGTGTGTGATTTTTCCAAGTGTTAGAGAATGTTTTCATTTCTCAAGATCACCAAATGGCATGAGAGAATTGCATATGCATTCACCAACAAAATTGAAAATCACAAAACAAATCAAACAGTTGTCAATTTTATCCTTCAAAGCAATGATGAGTTAGTTTTAAACACCAATTGAAAGATGAATTTGCCTTGTTCAATTTTAAGCCCAATTGAAAGATGCGATGTGAGGGTTCATTTTATCCAACTTTGAATGTTAATTTAAAACCCAATGGAAAACTAGTGTGTTGCCTAAAATTGAAAGTAAAAAAGTATGAAATTGGTTTATAATTGCCCCAAAGCATTGAACGCTAGTTACAATTATAGAATGTTTAGATAGAAAAGAAGGTCTTCAATTTTTCTCCATGCCTTAAAACTTGCAAAACCCTATTAGTATGACAATGAAAAAATAGTCAGACATTGATCAGTGATTAGATAATCAAAATAAATTAAGTCACATGTCGAAAAAACAAACGTGAAGTTTCTTACCTTGGTTGAGCATCACTGCACATGATGACATGACAATTTGAAAGTTGGGCACCGTTCTGGTGAATTTGAGCATTGCTCCATAAAGAAGGACCAATGAGCATGATTGTGTCATTGTTTTGATGGGCATTGCTATAAATGAGTGTGCCACTATTTCAACTTTAAAAGCATCAGTCTAGTGAATGTGAGAGTCACTATTTTCAATCCACAATACTTCAAATTTAAATATGTGTCACTATATTTAAATCAGTATCAGCCAATTAAATATACGCCGCTGTATCAAATTGTTTGGGCATCACTATATGGCAATGCTACTGAGATAACATCTTTGTTTGCATTTTGACTGTCACTTCAACCTGCAAAACAACATGAACATGGATTTTGAGCTAAAAAATGGTTAAACAATCAGTTTTCCCTTCTTCTAGCACCAAAATGTCGATACGAAATACTGGTTATGGGCTGAATTACACTTGATCCATGAAGAATCGAAGCATAACAGAGCCATCAATACTCGAATCTCAACAAGATCAATCAATCCAAATTGAAAGTAAATATTTTATCAAAAAACTATCATGCCAAATTTATGAAAGCTTTAAAGAAACCATCTACTCTAATCTATTGAAACTCTATCTTGTTCTAGAATTGGTGTCACGTTGATGTGGACCGATGACCCTTTCCCAATCCCGTGATAGTGAGCTTGCTTCAGTCGATTCTATGGAAGACAATCGATGAAACCATGGTGTTTAGTGTATAAAAATATAAATTATGCACAAAATGAACATGATGCAAGCTAAATTACCATTATTTTATGCTAAAAATGATCTAATTGTGCAATTTCTAAGCTAATCTAAGTTAATATAAGTTAATTTAAGCTAAAAAGGAGCTAAAAGATGAAAACCCTAATTTATTGACAAACTAGGATGGAAGCATGGAAGCCATTAATGAAAGCTTGAAGCTATTATACAACTAAAACAAACTAAAAATAAGCTAAATGTGTACAAATTGAGAGTATGGATGTGAGTAAATTTAACAACATAATTTTGTAATAAAAGATGGATCCATTTTTCTCCAAATAGTGACCTATTTATAGGAGAGCAAATGAGGAATGGATGGTTGAGATCAAAAAGCTTAATCAATGGTTTAGGATGAAGAAGATGAGAGGCATGGATCATGGATTCTCATTAGCGGATGAGAAGGCAAGATGAATATTAATCAAAGGCTCACACTTGCCTCAAACAAACACACTTTTGACCTGCTCACATAGGTCAAAGGTAACTTGCCAAAGACATTGAAGGGTTAACTTGCTTTTGAAGCTAAGTGAGTTGATTGGAGGAGAGGGAATATTCCTTAGAATATTCCATTAGGGTGAGGAAAAAGGATAATTTACAAATTAAAACAAAGTTTTAATTGTGCAAAAAGGATAAAGAATATTCCATGGGATTATTCCCTTTGACTAGAAGAAAATTAGTTTAATTGCTAATTAAACAAGGTTTAATTTATGCAATTAGGTAATTAGAAGATATTAGAAGATATTTATTAAATTAGATGATTTAATAAATAGGGGAGGGGAAATGTTATTTAATTAAATAACTTAAGGTTATTTAACTAAATAAGATGACTTACAAGATTAAATTAAATATTTTGATGTATTCAATTTAATGAGATGAAGTGTTAGTGTGAAAAGAGATGAATTAACCCAATGTAATTTATTAGGCCAAATGGATGAAAATGATGCAATTAATTAATTAGCTAGGCTAATTAAATTAATTAAGTGAAAAGAGGATGGATAAAGAGGAAATGATGTTAATAAACCTAATTTAAGTGTATGACATCGATTAGGAAATTTTTAGTGTCTACACTCCCTAAGAAGAAGTCCTTTAAATGAACAAAGCATAATCCCCTTTAACAAAATTTTACATTACAAAAGAATTTGCAAAAAGCATTACATTGTCTAGTGCCTTATCAAAGTTGTCAGTAGGGTAACTTCAGTATGGTCTGAGGGCTAATATGATTCTCTCATTTTCCACTTCATTAGGATAACTCACCTAGTGGATAGAATGAGGTTCCACTACCCCAGAGTGAGAAGTGTATATTATAGACAAACAACCCCGTTCCACATCACGTTGGGAAGGTTGTGCTTGATCCTTTTATTTTTATTTATTGGCCTTTGATAGGGTATGGTTATGTATATTTGTTATTTTTGCATACTTAAGTGTCTTGAATTTCTACTTTAGTGTGAGTTTGACATGGGGTCATCCTCTCACTAAAGTGGGGAAAAAATGTAGTAACAGATTTTTTTTTTTCCTTACTTGATTTGGGAATAATTATCATTGAATTAACTTAATTGTGCCTTCGAATAGTGTTGTAATGTGTTTTACACATTCACATCATTCTAGGGCCCCTTATTTTTAAAAAAAATACCTTAAATTGTCCTTTGCAAAAGTGTTGTAAAGTGTTGTAACACACTTTCACACTTTCCAAAGGTTTATTCAATTAATTAAGCCTAATGGGCCCCTTTTTAATGAAATGTACTTAATATGTACCCTATTTATGGTGTTGTAAAGTGTTGTAATACACTTTCACTTTTATTTAGGTTCCTTAATTAATTGTGGTTAATTGGAGTTAATTAGCCCCTTTAATTCAAATTTAAGCCTTATTTGTGACACCTCCTAAAGATATATCTGACACCCATAATTTAAATTGCATAACATTTAATGGGGAAAAATTAAGGTCCTATAAATTGGTGCTAGAACCCATTCGCCCTAGACAATGAATGGGTCCTCCCTCTATGGGACCCCCCCTTATCAACATATTCTAGATGGGTTTTTAGTGATATTTCATCCCTCGAAGGTGAGGTCTTTGAAAACAATGTCAGGACCCATTCTCCCTAGGTGGCGAATGGGTCCTCCCTTAATGAGGACCCCCTTTTTGAATTTCATTATGGTGGGAATTTACTAATGTTTATCTCCAGATCTGGTGTCAGATTGAATTATTTGAATTTCGAGGTTAACCTCTTGATTTAGTATAAATAAGGGGTTAATTCACATTGTTTCTCTTAGCAAGTGTATGAAGCATTATAGAAATTTTAAGAAAGAATTATACAGCATTCAAGAGAATTTTTAAAGACATTTCAAGGCAGATTACCAAGTGTTTATTGCAGCAATTCAAGATCATTCCATCATTTCTAGGGTTTAGTGCATTCATTCATGTTGTTGAGCTAAGAAAGTTGATGTAGCATTGAATATCTATTGCAAGTATTGTTCACATATTATTCAAGGATCAAAGATCTACATTATTCATGGCCACTACATGTTAGATTGCAGATTTATCTTCCAAGACATCTTACAAGGCTTATACATTGCATCATTTCATGTTCATGCTTCAATTACATTATTTCAGCATTTGGTTTAATTACATACACAGGGTTTGAATTAGGAAAACCCCTATTCACTAACAATCAACAAGTTTTTCTTCCCTTGAATGTGTGTTTGTAGATTTATAGGTTGAAGATCAAGTGGAGAGCAAGTTAAGAGAAAAGTTACAAAAGTTGTAAAGTTGCAAATTTGACCTTCAAAGTGCAACGTAGAATTAAAGCTACAGAGTTGAGTAGAAATTTTTCATGAGCTAAAAAATTGGAATCTGAGAGTTCAAAAATAAAGGCAAATAACCTAGGTCTCAGTTTTAGAAAACCTAACAAAGACCCATTCGCCACTAAAGGCGAATGAGTCCTTTGTGCCCTAAAAATAGGCTTCTTATAGCAAGGTCCACACCTCCTTGAGCTCTAAAAGCTCCCCTCATATTTTCTATAACAATTAGGGTCAATTTCTGATTGTTATTTTCATCTTTTGTCCCTCTTAATTGAATGAATTATAGTGATATTTTGGTCAAAATTTCTAGTGGTTTATCTAGGTCTTGATATGCCCTAATTTTTTCCCATCAATCACTACCATTACTTTATTTTCTTTGGAAAAATTCTAATACTCTATGTCCTCCTATTCTACAAATAAAATAAGATATTATGAAATATGTTTCATGACATCTACTGTATCATCCTCCATCTATCAAATATTCATTCTCTTTTATTTCATTATGAACTACTACTTCCTCTTTCTTTAATTTCTTCACAATAAGGTCTTTCAACACCATATTGATACATCTCTTTAGATTAATCCATTATCATCATTGCATTAATCTATCAAGTTAAACCCTAAACCCTAAACCTAGCATCCATCATCATTACATTAATCCACTAGGTTTATTTTAGGCTAATATGAATTTATTAATCTAATCATCTTTCCCCCATCATAGTCCTTTCATTATCTATGTATCTTTCTATCATAATCATTACATATCTCCCATTCCATTAACCTTCCCTCTCCCCATCCTTATATCCCTATACAACATCCAACACTCCATCCTACAACCTCATCCCTTCATCCCATAATCCCTCGTCATTAGTACCTAGCTATAGGCCACTCTGTGCAATCTAATTAGATCTATCTTGTATTGATGGTTTCATATTAAGAATATTTTCATTTCATTTTCTATATGCAAATGATTTTTGTATATTGCATTAAAATTTAAAGAAATTTTGTCAATTTCATCATATTAAATGTTATCCTTGTTTTAATTCAAAAGGTGAGTATTCTATTCTATTTTGGACATATATAGTATTTATGATTGTGACACCTTTATTGAATAATGGCCTTTGGTTTTCAAAATAATGTCATGTTTTTCATTAAAAATTTATAATTTACTTGAAAAAAATATAATATGTTCATAAATATACTATATGTCGCTTATTTACATATGCATTTCAAATAAAAACAACATTTCAACAAAATGTGTTTTTGTATGACAAAGTGTAGGTTATAAAACAAACTATATTTGAAGCATGCAAATTTTTATAGTAGGTTGTGTGTGCAATGTGAACCATGTATTGTGAAGGTTAAAATCCTATCCCATAACATACAGGTTACAAACCAAAGAATATTTTGACACCTCAAATTTCTTATAATATATTTAGAACTATAACTTATCTAAAAATACATTTGAAAGAACATCACCATTCCATGATAATGTGTTTGGGTATGATAAATTGCAGGTTTCAAAACCTGCTATGTTTTGTAACCTACAATTTAGAGTGTACCCAACAACACATATTGTTTTATAACCTCTAATGTGAAGAAGTATATTCAATTTACCCTAGTAATTTCACACATTATTTATTAATCTCCAATGTGAAGAAGTAGTGTTATTGTTATTTCAAATGGAGACCTATGTAATGAAAGTTGCAAACCACAAGGGTTTGGTAAGTTGTGAAGTGAAGATTATAAAACATATTGTTTTTGAAGCATGTAATTTATTATAGTAGGCAACATGTGTAATGAAAATAAAGTACTATGAAGGTTAAACCCCTATGCCATAACATGTAGGTTAAAAACCACAACTTTTTTGAAACCTCAAATTTCTTATAAGATCCATAAATCCCTATTCCCTAAACCTAACCCTAACCCTAACCCTAACCCTAACCCTAACCCTAATCTAGCCATAATGTAACCCTAACCTTGACGCAACCCTCACTTTAATATAACCCATACCATACTATAGACAAGAAAATTATATAATCCTAACCCTAACCATAATTACAACCTTAACACAAACATCAATCCAAACCCAACAATTAAGAAAATTCTAACCCTCCTAACTGTAACTTAATTATAATAGTGGCCCTATATCAATGCCTAATGCTATTCCTAACCCTTACCCTAACCCTAACCTTGAGCCTAGCAATAACTATAACCCTAATTCCAACCATAACCCTAACCATAACCCTAACCATATTCTATAATCCTAAACCTAACATGAATCCTAACCCTAATATGAATCCTAACCCTAAACTTGACTCTAAGCCTACCATATTTTCCACCTTGAGAATATTTGATTTGTATTAGGAAAATTTGCATGTGTTTATTCTTGGGACATCACAAAGCACTTCATGAGAAGCACAAATTTGATAGAAACAAAATATTATTGAATACCCTCATATTGTTGCATATTGCATGTATTTATGCCACTCATTTTTAGAAAATAGATACTTCAAAAGGTTATGCATGTGAAATACTATTGGTGCAAATATGAGTGGCAATGTAGGGGATCAAAACATGTTCATTTATTCATATGGATGCATGATACACTAAATATAGGGGTAAGTTCAAAAAGATGGGGGGCTAAAAAGTGGCCAATTTACTTTTCATCCCGAAATAGCGAAAACGTGAGCAATGTTATAGTAAAACATGCTCACATTATGCATTGGTAGTGACCAATCCTATGCTAGGTCATTACCAAGCCATAATATGAGCACGTTATAATTTTCTCTCGTAATGGTTTAAATTTCAAAAAACACATGTATTTTGAGTTCAAAAAATGTTCTTTTTTTAAAAATAAAAATAAAAAATTCCAAAACATGAGTGTGTTATAACATGCTCGCTTTTTGGTCTACATTGAAATTTTTTTATTCTCTTTTTCTTATCTCTTTCTTCTTGTTATCTTTTAGGGAAACTATATACATGAAATGAAAATTTAAGTATAAGTTAACATTTACATATGGACATTTACTTTCATATAATTTAAGTTATATTTCATGTATATAGTTTAAAGATGTTTGAGAGGGGTTTCAAATCTCTAGGAGTTATAATTCAAATTCTAGTTTTTGGAAGATCTTACAATTTGTTTAAATTTAGCCAAATTTTAGTAATAGCATGTCAAATATCAGTAATTGGGAGGTCAAATTTTAGTAATCAACAAGTTGTATCATCTTTCTCTGCTCTATCTCACTCATTGTTTATCCCTCATGCTCTATACCTCTCTCTCACACTCTCTCCTTCCATATATACTTCTATCACATCTCTCTCTCTCTCCCCCATCCCTCCATTTCTCCTTCCCTCCTTACCTCTCTAATTTTCTCTATCTCCCCCCTCTCTCTTCCTTCCACCCACCTTCCCTCTCTACTTAACTATATCTAACCTATCCCTCTACCTCTCTCCATCCCTCCTCTCTCTCTCAATATCTCCACCTTTCTCATTCCCTCTCTCTCTCTTTCTTCATCCCACCCACCTTCCCTCTCTACTTCTCTCTATCTAACCTATCCCTCTCTTCCTATTTCTCACCCCCCTCCTCTCTCTCTCAATCTCTCCTCCTTCCTCCTTCACCCCCCTCTCTCTTATTCTCTCTATCACACTTCTCTCTCCCTCTATCCCTCCCTCTTTCCCTTTCTACTTCTCTCTACCTCTCTCCATCCCTCTCTATCGTACCTCTCTCTCTCCCTCCCTACCTCTCCCTCTCTCTCTATTCCTACCTCCTTCCTCCCCCTCTCTATCTCTCCTTTCCTATATACTTCTCTATAGATCTCTCTCCATCTATACATCTCCCTCTCATGTTCCCTCTCTCTTGTCCTCCCTCTCTCCCTCTCTCTCAATCTCCCAACCTTCCTCCTTCACTTTGTCTTTCTCTCTCCCACATACACTCTCCCTCACCCATATTTATCTCTAAATCTCACCTTCCCTCTCTACTCTCTATATAATCATCCTCCCTCTCCATATCTCTCCCTCTCTCTCTATTTCTTTATCTTTGATTCCTTATATACTTCTCTATCTCTCTCTCCATCTCTCCCTCTCCCTCCATCCTTCTCTCTCTCTCTCTCCCTCTCTCTCAATCTCCCCACCTTCCTCCTCTCTCTCCTTCCCTATATACTTCTCTCTATCTCACCAATATCTCTCTCTCTCCATCACCTCTCTCTATATCACCTCTCTCTTCCTTCCTCCCACCCACCTTCCCTCTCTACTTCTCCCTATCTAACCTATCCCTCCCTACCTCACTCTCTCTCCATCTCTACTCTCTCAATATCTCCACCTTCCTCCTTCACCCCTCTCTCAATCTCTCATTCTCTCTATTTCTTCCCTCCCTCCTCTCTCTCTATATAACCTCCCTCTATCACCTCTCTCTCCCTCCCTATCTCTCCCTCTCTCTCTCTATCTATCTCACTACTTCTCCCTCCCTCCTACCCCTTCTATATCTCTCCTTCCAAATATATACTGATCTCTATCTATTTCTCTCAATTTCTACAACTCCCTCCCTCCTTCCCTCTCTCTCCCAACCGTCCTCCTCTATCTCTCCATATTTCTCTTGCTCTCTTCTTTCCTCTCTACTCTCTATCTCACCGTTCTCTCTTTGTCGACTTCTCCATCACTATCTCTCCTTCCCTATATACTTCTCTCTATATCCCTCTCTCCATCTCTAACTCTCCCTCCCTCCTTCCCTCTTCCCTCTCTCTCAATATCCACACCTTCCTCCTCTCTCTCTCCTATATTTCTCTCCCACTCTGTCCTTCCCTCTCTACTCTCTATCAAGAACCATCCTCTCCCTCCCTCCCTCCTCCCTCCTTTCCTCTATAATATTATCTATCTCCCCTTTCCATCTCTTCCTTCCTCCAACCCACCTTCCCTCTCTAATTTTCTCTATCTAACCTATCCCTATATACCTCTCTCTGTCCCTCCCTCCTCTCTCTCTCTCAATCTCTCCACCTTCCTCCTTCGCTCTCTACTTCTATCTCTATCTCCTTTCTCTCTCCTTCCCTCTTTACTTCTCCCTCTCTCTCTCTCCCTCTCTCCCTCTCTCAATCTCTAAAACTCTATATCAAATATCATAAATCCTAATCCCTATAACCTAAACCATACACCCTCAACACTTATCCCTATACTCTCAACCTTATAACCTATACCCTAAACATTATCCCCCAACCATAAGCATAAACCTTGAACCCTACATTAAATCTCTTACCCTAAAACCTCATTTTATGAAAAAATACCCCAAATAAATGGGGTCTCACAATGATGTATCACCGTGATATGCCATTTCTTTGAGGCATTTTTTCATACAAGTACTACATTGTTAATGCATCAATGTGGTAGCATTGACAAGGTAGTGCTCATTATATGAAAAATGCCTCAAAGAAATAGGGTCTCACGGTGATGACATAACCATGAGACCCCATTTCTTTGAGGGAATTTTTCATACAACAAGCACTACCTTGTCAAAGTGTTAATGTGGTAGCATTGACAAGGTAGTGCTCGTTTTATGAAAAAACATTGTCGTGAGACCCCATTTATTTGATATTTTTTTCATACAATGAGTGCTCATTGTATGAAAATTCCTCAAGGAAATGTGGTCTCATAGTGATGTACATCACCGTGAGACCCCATTTCATTGAGGCATTTTTTCATACAACAAGCACTACCTTTTGAATACATCAATACAAACACTTCATTGACAAGGTAGTGCTCATTGTATGAAAAATGCCACAAAGAAATGGGATCTCGTAGTGATGCACATCACTCTGAGATCTGATTTCATCACCGTGAGACCCCATTTCTTTGAGGAATTTTTTCATACAATGATCACTACCTTTTCAATGCATCAATGCGGTAGAATTGACAAGGTAGTGCTCAATATATGAAAAAACATCACTGTGAGACCCCATTTCTTTGAAGAATTTTTTCATACAATGAGAACTACATTGTCAATGCATCAATGCATCAATGCAGTTACATTGACAAGGTAGTGAGCTTAGTGTTCATTGTATAAAAAAGTGCATCAAAGAAATGGGGTCTCACGGCCATTTCTTTAAGGAATATTTTCATACAACGAGCACTACCTCGTCAATGTGGAAAAATTGACAAGGTAGTGTTTGTTGTATGATAAAATTCCTCAAGGAAATGGAGTCTCATGGTAATGTATAAAAAAATACATTAAGGAAATGGGGTTTCATGGTGATGTACATCACCATGAGATCCCATCTCCTTGAGGCATTTTTTGATACAACGAGCACTACCTTGTCAATGCTTCAATGTGGTAGCATTGAAAAGGTAGTGCTCATTGTATGAAAAAACATCACCGTGAGACCCCATTTCTTTGAGAAATACTTCCATAGAACAAGCACAACCTTTTCAATGCATCACTATGAGACCACATTTCCTTGAGGCATTTTTTCATACAATGAGCACTACCTTGTCAATGTGTCAATGTGGTAGCATTGACAAGGTAGTGCTTATTGTATAAAAAAATGGCTCAAAGAAATGGGGTCTCACTGTGATGTACATCACCATGAGAGCCCATTTCTTTGTGGAATTTTTTCATACAATGAGCACTACCTTGTCAATAAATCAATGTGGTAGCATTGATAAGGTAATGCTTATTGTATGAAAAATTCCCTCAAAGAAATGGGGTCTCATGGTGATGTTCATCACTATGAGGCCCCATTTTTTGATGCATTTTTCCATACAATGAGCACTAAGCTCACTACCTTTTCAATGCGTCAATACGGTAGCATTGACAAGGTAGTGATTGTTGTAAAAAAAATGCCTCAAAGAAATGGGGTCTCATGGCCATTTATTTGAGGCATTTTTTCATATAACAAGCACTACCTTGTCAATATATCAATTTGGTAGCATTGATAAGGTAGTGCTTGTTGTATGAAAAAAAACACTATGAGACCCCATTTCCTTGAGGAATTTTTAATGAAACAAGCACTACCTTCTCAATGCTACAACATTGACACATTGACAAGGTAGTGCTTGTTGTATGAAAAAATTCCTCAAAGAAATGGTTAACTTGTAGCATTGACAAGGTAGTGCTCATTGTATGAAAAAATGACTCAATGAAATGGGGTCTCATGGTGATGCATTGATGCATTGACAAGGTAGTTCTCATTGTATGAAAAAATGACTCAAAGAAATGGGGTCTCACTATGATGCACATCATAGTGAGACCCCATTTCTTTGAGTCATTTTTTCATACAATGATCATCACCTTATCAATGCTACCATATTGGTGCATTAACAAGGTAGTGATCATTGTATAAAAAAATGCCTCAAATAAATGAAGTTTGATGGCCATTTCTCTAAGGAATTTTTTCATACAATGAGCACTACCTTTTCAATTCATCAATGTGGAAGTGTGAAAAGTTAGTTCCCATTGTATGGAAAAATTCCTCAAAGAAATGGGGTTTCATGGTGATGTACATCACCAAGAGACCTCATTTGTTCAAGGCATTTTTTCATACAATGAGCATTAACTTGTCAATATGTCAATGCAGACAAATTGACAATGTAGTGCTTTTTGTATGAAAAAATTCCTCAAGGAAATGGGGTCTCACAGTGATGTACCAAAAAATGACTCAAGGAAATGGGGTTTCATGTAGATGTACATCACCATGAGACCCCATTTCTTTGAGGAATTTTTTCATACAACGAGCACTACCTTGTCAATGCATCAATGTGGTAGCATTAACAAGGTAGTGCTCATTGTATGAAAAAGCATTGTTGTGAGACCCCATTTCTTTGAGGAATTTTTTCATACAAAGAGCACTACCTTTTCAACGCATCACTATGAGACCATATTTTTTTGAGGCATTTTTCATACAATGAGCACTACCTTGTCAATGTGTCAATGTGGTAGCATTGACAAGGTAGTGCTTATTGTATGAAAAAATGGCTCAAAGAAATGGGGTCTCACTCTTATGTACATCACCGTGAGACCCCATTTCTTCAAGCAATTTTTTCATACAATGAGCAGCGACTTGGGCTATGTGTAGGATCATGATGGGCCAAAAAGTGGTGATATGATGGGTATGTGTAGGGTATGTGGCTGATGACTTTTTTAACCCAAAATTGATGAAATGAAAAGGGTTTTGAAAGGAGATTATTAGCTTTCCACCAATATAAATTATGCTTTACTTTGAATTTAATAAATAATCATTATTCATTTTCTATTTGAATTATGACTAAATTCCTGATTAATAGGCTGATTGAAAAATATCTATATAGCTTTCAAACGGTATCACATTTTTGAATCCAAAAAATGTGTCACATTCTACACTTTGCATACTATAGGATTAAAAAAAAAAAGAATTTCATGAAGTTTTGACGAAGTTAAGGAGGCTAGACATACGAGTTTTTATATTTTTTAAAAGTTTTAATAAAAAAATCATAATTAATTATTTACTTGGAAAAAAATTACAAAAAAATATGCATCACATTTAGACATGAGTCCTCTACTTATATCTAAAATATTATAAAAATATTATCATTTTATTGTGGTTAGGTGGTCAGACAGACACTACTTATTTTTTCTATGAAATTTAAGTACTATTGCATTGAAATTTCAAATTTTCACCAAATAGAAATTTTATTTTTTTAAATAAACCTAGTAGTTTAGAAACTACATTCAATTTGCTATAGATTCTATTCTTACATATTTTTGAAATAATATAGATAACTTATTCAAATTTTTATGTCAAGTTCCCTAACTCTGATTTTTTTGAATTTTTCGCCACTTAAGGGCCTATTTTTTCTATGATGATCTTGCACATACCCCTTGTCAATGCATCAATGAAGTAGAATTGAAAAGGTAGTTCTCATTTTGTGAAAAAAATCCTCAAATAAATGGGGTCTCATGGTGATTTACATCACCGTGAGACCCCATTTCTTTGAGGGATTTTTTTTATACAATGGGCACTAAGCTCACTACCTTTTCAATGTGTTAATGTGGTAGCATTGACAAGGTAGTGCTCGTTGTATGAAAAAAATATTCAAAGAAATGGGGTCTCACAACCATTTATTTGAGGAATTTTTCATACAACAAGCACTACCTTGTCAATACGTCAATGTGGTAGCATTGACAAGGTAGTGCTTGTTGTATGAAAAAACATCACTATGAGACCCCATTTCTTTGAAGTATTTTTTCATACAATGAGAACTACCTTGTCAATGCATCAATGTGGTAGCATTGACAAAGTAGTGCTCATTGTATGAAAAAATTCCTCATTGAAGTGGGGTCTCATGTTGATGTATCACAGTGACACCCCATTTCCTTGATGCATTTTTCATAATATGAGCACTACCTTGTCAATGCTACTGCATTAACGCATTTACAAGGTATTGTTTGTTTTCTAAAAAAATGCCTCAAAGAAATGGGTCTCACAGTGATGTACATCATTGTAAGACCTCATTACTTTGAGGAATTTTTGAATACAATGAGCACTAAGCTCACTACCTTTTCAATGCATCAATATTGTAGCATTAACAAGGTAGTGCTCATTGTATGCAAAATCATCACTATGTGACCACATTTATTTGAGGCATTTTTTCATACGATGAGCACTACCTTGTTAATGCATCAATGTGGTAGCATTGATAAGGTAGTTCTCATTTTATCAAAAAACATCATTGTGAGACACCATTTCTTTGAGGAATTTTTTTTATACAAAGAGCACTACCTTGTCAATGTGTCAATGTGGCAACATTGACAAGGTAGTGCACGTTGTATGAAAAAATTCCTCAAAGAAATGGTTTCTCACAGTGGTGTACATCACCATGAGACCTCATTTCATTGACAAGGTACTACTCTTTGTATGAAAAAATTCCTCAAGGAAAGAGGTCTCATAGTGATGTACACCATCATGAGACCCCATTTTATTAAGGAACTTTTTCATACAATGGGCACTAAGCTCACTATCTTTTCAATGCATCAATGTTGTATCATTGAAAAGGTAGTGCTCATTGTATGAAAAAATATCAATGTAAGACCCCATTTCTTTTAGGCATATTTTCATACAACGAGCACTACCTTTTCAATGCATCAATGTGGTAGCATTGACAATGTAGTGCTTGTTGTATGAAAAATTCCTCAAAGATATGGGGTCTCATGGTGATGTACATCACCATGAGATCCCATTTCTTTGAGGAATTTTTTCATTTAATGAGTATTAGGCTCACTACCTTGTCAATGCATCAATGTTGTAGCATTGACAAGGTAATTCTCATTGTATGAAAAAACATCACCGTGAGACCCTATTTCTTTGAAGCATTTTTTCATACAATGAGGACTACCTTGTCAATGTGTCAATGTGGTAGTGTTGACAAGGTAGTAATTTTTGTATGAAAAAATGCCTTAAAGAAATTGGATCTCACAATGATATACATCATTGTGAGACCACATTTCTTTGAGGCATTTTTTAATACAACAATTACCACCTTTTCAATACATCAATTCTTCAAAGAAATGGGGTCTCACTTATCTCTCTATCCTTCTCCCTCCCTCCTTCCCTCTCAAATATTCTCTATCTCCCCCTCTCTCTCTCTTCCTTCCTCCCACCCACCTTCGCTCTCTAATTCTCTCTATCTAACCTATCCATCTCTACCTCTCTCTCCCTCCCTCCTCTCTTTCTCAATCTCTCCACCTTCCTCCTTTGCTCTCTAATTCTCTCTCTATTACCTCACCCTCTCTGCTTCCATCTCTAATTCTCCCTCTCTCTCTCTCTCTCCCTTTTTCCCTCTCAATATCCCAAACCCTATACCAAATATCATAAATCATAATCCTTTTACCCTAAACCCCACACCCTCAACCCTCATCCATATATCCTATAGCCTATACCTTATAAGCTAAAAAATGAACATTATCCCTCAGCCATACATTGAAACCCTAAACCCTACATTTAATCTTGTACCCTAAACCCCCAATCCTAAGCCCAATACCCTCAACCCTATACACTTAAAATTTTACCTCAACCATAAACACTATCCCTCAACCCTCAACCCTATATCTTAAACCTTAAACCCTACAATCTCAACCCTCATCCCTATACCCTATATCCTCAACCTTATAACCTAAATCCTAAATATTATCCCTCAACTCTATACCCTCAACCCTATACTTAAACCATAAATACTATAATCTCAACCCTTAACCCTATACCTTATACCCTCAACCCTCTACCCTATAACCTATACCCAATATCCTAAACCCTAATCCCTATACCCTATACACTTAACCTTGACCTTTAACCCTAAACATTATCCATCAACTATAAGCCCACAAGTTTGAACCCTATACTTTAACCCTAAACCCTACATTCAACCTTGTTCCCTCAACCCTAAACCCAATACCCTCAACCATATACACAAAATACTAAACCATAAACCTATACCCTATACACTTAAACCTATGCATTGAATCCTGAACACTATAACTCAATCCGCAACCCTATACCTTAAACCCTAAACCCTAAACCCTAAACCCTTAACCCTCATCCTTATCTATCTCTTTTTCTTCCTTCCACACACACACCTTCCCTCTCTACTCTCTAACATATCCCTATCTACCTTTCTCTCTACCTCCCTCCTATCTCTCAATCTCTCCACCTTCCTCTCTCTCTCCCCTTCCCTCTCTACTCTCTATATAACCTTTCTCTCTCTATCTCACCTCTCTCTCCCCCTCGCTAGCTCTCCCCTTATATCTCCCTCCATATCTCTCACCCTCTCTCTCCCTCCCTAGCTCTCACTCTCTCTTTCTTCCTCCCACCCACTTTCTCTCTCTACCTCTCTTTATCTAGCATATTCCTCTCTACCTCACTCTCTCAATTTCAACAACCTCCTTCCCCCTCTCTCTCCCTCTCTCTCATTCTCTATATCTCACTTCTCTCTCCCTCCTTCCCTCATTCCTTCCCTCCCTCATTCTCTTTGTGTATATATCACCTCTCTCTCTCCTTCTCCCTCCCTCCTCCCCCTCTCTATCTCTCCGTCCCTATATACTTCTCTCCATCTCTATCCTTCTCTACCTATCCCTCCCTACTTACCTCTTTCTCTCCCCCCATCTTTCTCTTCATCTCTCCCTCTCTCCCTCTCCATATCTCTTCCTTTCTCCCTCTCTCTCTCCTCTCTCTCTCGCTCTCCCTCTCTCAATCTCCCAACCTTACTGCTCTTTTCATTTCTCTCACTCTCTCCTTCCTTCTCTACTCTCTATCTCACCATTATATCTCCCTCTATCTCAATCTCCCAAACCATATACCAAATATCCTAAACCCTATACCCTCAACCTTGAACACTATCCCTCAACCCTCAACCCTATACCTTAAACCCTAAACCCAAAAACCTCATCCCTATAACCTATACCCTCAACCTTATACCATAAACCTTAAACATATCCCTCAAACCTATAATTAAACCCTAAATCCTACATTCAACCTTATACCCACACCCTAAACCCTAAATTGAATACCCTCAACCCTAACTAATATCCTAAACCATAATACCTATACCCTATGCACTTAACCTTATACCCTTGAAACCCTAAACACTATCCCTCAACACAACCCTATCTCTTAAACCCTAAACCCTAAACCATCAAACCTCATCCCTATACCCTATACCTCAAGCTTATACCCTAAACCCTCAACATTATCCCTTAATCCTCAACCCTCAACCTTAAAACAAATAGCCCCAACCCTATACCCAATATCCTAAACCCTAATACTTATACCCTATAAATTTAACACTATACCCTCAACCTTGAACACTATCCCTCAACTCTCAACCATATACCTGAAACCCTAAAACCTACACAATCAATCCTCATCCATATTCCCTATACCCTCAACCTTATAAGCTAAACCATAAAAATTATCCACAAACCTATACATAAACCCTAAACCCTCCACTCAACCTCTTATCCTAAACCCTAAACCTAAAACCCTTAATCCTAAACCTAATATCCTCGACCATATACCTAATATTCCAAACCCTAAACCGTATATCCTATACACTTAACCATGTACCCTCAACCCTATAACTTAAACCCTAAATGTTATACCCTCAACCTTATACTCTAAACCCTAAACACTATCCCTTAACTCTATACCTTCAATCCTATACTTAAACCCTAAACCCTATACCTTATACTCTCAACCCTATACCCTAAACGCTATACCTAATATCCAAAACACTAATCCTCATACCCTATTAAATTAACCCCATTCCTCTCTACTCTCCATCTCACCATTCTCTCCCTAGATACTTCTCTATATCTCTTTCTCCATATCTACCTCTCCCTCCCTCCTTCCCTCTCTCTAAATCTCCCCACCTTCCTCCTCTCTCTCTCACTCTCTCCTTCCCTCTCTACTCTCTATTTAGTACCAATATTTGTCTCTTCCTCCCTTCTCTCTCTAAATCCCACCTCTTTTTCTCTCTCCCTCCCTCCCTCCTCCCCTCTCTAATTCTCTCTATCTCCCCTCTGTCTCTTCCTTCCTCAACCCTATACATTATAACCTTGAAACCTAAAAAATGGGGGATGAGTGGTATCATATGGTTTAGGACCTAGAGGACACCCACTTTCAAGATATTCCATTTAAGGATAAACCTAGAGATCTCAATTCAAAGGAGAAGGAGATCTTGCAATAGGGATGTCCTAGGGGATGATTGTAAACTAACGAGGGGTTCACAACCAAGCTAAAGGTTGGAAAGATAATGAAATGCAAGATCTAATGATTTAACTCAATGATGCATAAAACCTCACTAAATGATCTATAAATGCAAATAAATCATAATAACAAACTGGAAATGTATAGAGGAGAAAATTCCAACAACTTTCTTCAAGCTTGTAACCTAATATTCATTGATCCTTCAAGTATTCAAAGCACCTAGATCTACAATTACAGAGAGAGAGAGAGAGAGAGAGAGAGAGAGAGAGAGAGAGAGAGAGAGAGAGAGAGAGAGAGAGAGAGAGAGAGAGAGAGAGAGAGAGAGAGAGAGAGAAATTGTTGATTGATAGGGAATAGGGGTTTGCCTTGGTCAAACCCCTTGTAGGTAATTAAATCAAATGATGAGACAATGAAATGAAGGCATGAAACAAAAAAGAACATGAATCATGGACAATAATACCTTGAATGATGCCTTTTAAATGATGTCTTGTAAATCTGAAACTCAACATGAAATGGACATGAAGGATGTAGATCTTTATCTTGACAATAGTACTAGAATAATGCTAGATCTTGGATCTTTAATGCTACATCACAACACTAGCTCAATAACATGCTTGACATGAAGATGAATCTTGAATGGCTACAACAATTAATGAAGAAATTTTCCCTTGAACACATTAAAAATGATCTTGAATGCTCTCTATATGATTTTGTGAAGTCTCAGAATGCTTAACTCTTGAATGCTTGACTTCAAAAGATGTAGAATTAATGAAATAATGATTTGAAAGCTCATTTATATAGGAAATCCATCTAATATCCTATGTATTAGATCCCAAAGGCTGACATACATAAAATTTAAACTTAAAACAAATTTTTTCCCACTCAAAACCTTCAGAATAGGCCAAATAGGACTCATTTACCCAAAGTGGAAAATGGGTCTCATAGGGCCTATTTTGATTGCTAAAGTGTTAGGGAGTGTGTAAATTAAGCTTATTTGTTGATCTTGTCAAGTTTTTGATTCAAATATACCTTTGGATGCATAATATAGGATCTTGGGGGACTATTAATCATTATATTAAGGTCATAAATGAAAGAGGGTCCAAAATTCAATGTGAAAGTGTAAATAAATATACTTTACATCATTTAATTAACAAAAACTTGGGTTAATTTAGCTTAAAAGGGCCCTAAATCCTATTTCAATGTATAAGACACATTACAACACTAGATTAGGTCCACTTAATTTACAATCCTTCTAAATTTAATGTGAAGGTATCAATAAATACACTTTACAACATTAAATTAGGGAAAAGTTAAGTTTATTTAGCTTATAAGGGCCCAAAACCTAATGTGGATGTGTAAAAATCATCACAACACTAGATCAAGGTGATATCAACTCCAATTTATCATTAATTATTCCCAAGAAAAGTAAAGAAAAGGCGTACTTTTTTTGTTGCCACATTTAGCTTCGATTTTAGTGAGAGAATGAACTTTCTTCAAACTCACACTGAAGTAGATATTCAAGAGTGGTCCCAGTATACCAATATGGATGACAAAGGATGACAAAGATCAAAGGTGGCCAAGTCCCCAAGAGATCCTACGTCCAATTGACATAAGCACAAATGGACACACACAAGGTGTATGATTTGCAGCAAAATAAGATACACAAACATACAATTCCAAACACATAAAGAAGAAAGAAAAGAATATGATGGGTGGATCTAGCTTTGACAAAAATACACTCACTCTGGGGGCACAAAACTTTAGGTCATCCATGAGGTGAGTATCCACAATACGCTCACTCTAAGGCCACATAACTTCAAGTCATCCATGGGGTGAGTATCTGAAAAGGTGAGACACACAACCGGTATGTGCCCATATACATGAGTGGCTAAGGTAAGTCATGCCTTTGCTTTGCTCCCATACAACCAGACTAAAAATATACCGCTTGATAACTTTGATAAGGCACAACACAATAATGATCTTCGAGCTTCATGAAACAAGCAAAACTTCGTATGCTTCGAGCTCATGAACAAATAATGAACTTTGTGCTTCATGAGGCAAGAAAAACTTCATATTCTTGGGACTCATGAACAAAAAAATTGGCTCCATAGGCATGCAAAGTGTGTTATTCAAGGTGGCCATATAACAAGTATTGTAAGTGTAAGGAATGTTCAAAGGGATTTTTCTATGTTCATGTAGGGTCTCTTCTTTGGGAAAATTGTGTCTAATGTCTCCAAAAGAGAACAATTCAAAGAAATATCACACTCTTGAATGAAATCAAACCCAATGACACCACCAAGAAAATGATGCATCACAAGGAAAAGAAAAATAACGTAGTGAAACATGAGTGTCGATGTATGCCCCCACTTTAAAGAGGTTTCTAACACCATTGTTGTGAGAAATTGCTTTAAAGTAGAAGACATGAGATACTATTCGTAAATCCCAATGCCAAGTCATATGTTTCTGAATTGAACTACATCATGAATAAGTATGTCATATACGATTCAACTTAAGGCCTGTCCTCCACATCCCAAGCTTACTCTTATATGTATATGAAAGGTAGTCAACTATTCAAAAGTGACAACAACAAATGACCTATGAGGACAAGGCTAACTAACCCCTTTCCCCCCACTTAGTGTAGGACAAGGATGAGCCAAAATGGAAAGAGGTACTAGGTGATTCAACCCAAGGAAGAGCACCATAGTCCTTAAGATATTGAATTTTGTTACTCAAAGCCTTACATTCATTAGTAGAATGACCATGAACACTATGATATGTGCAAAATGAATTTTTGTAGTAAAATTTCTTTCATGTTCTTGGAGGGAGGTATATCAAACAATCTTGGAGGAGTCTCAACAAGATACTCTCTTGATCAATAGAAGATATTCAAGTTTATTTTATGAAAAAGATATCTCTTGCTTAGTATTAGATGTCATACTTACACAAGACTCTTTTGATTGTGATATTTTGTTCTCTCCTTTATAGGAGGGTGTAAAATATAACAAATTTGAATCATTAGTGTTTTGCGAGATGACATTGAAATTAAATGAAGATTTCTTTGTTTCTTTCATTTCTTGCAAAGGATAACAATCAAGACCACCAGTGTCTATCAATTTAGGATGTACTACTATTAAAGTTGGCTTAGAAAGATCTTTTGTAAGAGTGTTGATATTAAGTGTCAAAGGCTTGTTTGTTTCTTTTGAGGGACAATAACCAAGACCACTAGTATTTTCTTGTGTTTGAGGCTCTATAGGGACACAAATACCTTGTTCTCTAGCACTACACCCTTTTCCACTATATCCAAGTTGTTTCATAAGTTCATAACCTTTTCCATAAAGATTCTTCATCTCTTTAAGATTCAGTGGTTGCTCATAATTAAGTTCATTGAAGTTTGTTGTGTAATTTGTTGTGTTTTCTTCTAAAGTGGTTGAGGTGGATGCTTTCGAAGGGTCTTCCAAATTTTGTGTTGACATTACTGCTTTTTATTTTCCCTTTTTAGAGTATTTTTTTATGATCTTGTATTCTCCCATGAAGGTTGGTTCGAAGTATAAGGAGATCCAATCATCTTCTAGTAGCTTTGTGACTTCCTCAATGTGTTTTTATTTGTCCTTATGTTGTGTAGGTTCTACTTGTGTAGTTGGTGTTAATATTTTCAAAGGATTTTCCTTGTTTTTCCTCAAATTTTAAAACACTGTAAGGCTCATTATCAGCATGCAATTTGTACACTTTGTTGTTGTATACATATTTAATTTTATGATGAAGGGTAGAAGGAATCACATGGATCTCATGAATCCATGGTATATGAAAGATTGTTAGGAATAACATGGATTGGTGTTTCTAATGTGGATTCTCTAGCTATAATAGGTAAAGTGATCACACCAAGTGGTTGCTTTCCCACATTATCAAATCCACTAATGGATAAAGAGGAAAGTTGAATTTTTGATATATCCAGACCAAGCCTATCCAAAAGGGTCACACTACACACATTAAGGGATGCGTAGTTGTCAACAAGGGTTCACTTTATACCTCTTCCCTTGTAGTGAACTATTACCATGAAAGCATCATTTTGTTTTTTCACTTCCAAAGGAGGTAGCTCACTTTGGTGGAAAAAAATGTCAGCATTTATTCCTTGAATCATGGTTGCTATGTCATTTAGGTTTGCACTAAAGGGGACTACAACTTGTTGCGAGGTTTTTTGAAGCATAGTGTGATAATTAGGTGAATTCTAAATTAGGTCCCATAGGGTATCTTTGCAAGAGTATTCTTAATTTGTTCCACAAGATCATACTCTTTCCCACTATGCGAAGGAAAATGAGGAGCACTGGGTAAGATATTATTAGGCAATGGGAGGGATGTTGGAGGTGTTTTTCTTGGATTTAGTTGTTTCTAGTGTTATATGTATGAGCAACAGTGTTCATATTAGGTGGGTAAAGGATAAGTTCAAGTTAGTTTTTAGTTTAAGGTTTGTGTGAAGGTGGGTAAAGGAGTAGAGGATTCTTAGGATGTCCCACAAGGTATGTTTGAGGTCCAATAATCAAGGGGGGTCTAATGGAAAATTGTGCATTCATAACCTCAAAGGTCTTGGTTTGATGTATTTCTAATAAAGGGAAATATAGAATCATATTTTCACCATTATTCAAGGAAGTCACACCACTATTTTTTCCATTTTTTTGCACCATGATATCTTCTCTAAGAGGAGAGTTGTTAGGAGAACTATAGACCAAATGTTCTTGACATTCAAGGATTGGTTCTTCCAAAAGGACTTCATCACAAGTAGGGGGATGATCAATGGTTGAATTGTCTTGCTCAATAAGGGTTTCCCTAGGTGAAGGGGGACAACTAAGATTCTCATTACTTTCATAGATCAAAGTATCTTCTTCACAAATAGGAGAGATACTAGGGGAAAAACAAGTATGATTTTCATGATCATTTATAATTTCATTCCTTTGTCCCATAATTCCTTCCAAAATATGATAGGTAGGGGAAGGATCATAAAGAGGGTTGTTATAGACCTTAAAGATTTGATCGTCTAACACAAACATATCCTCATCATTTACAATCTCATCCTCTTATACGAAATCATTATCACAAGTAAAGGGAGAATGGAGGCTAGGTAAGGTGATGTTTAGAAATGTGTCTATGATGTCATTCTCCTATGCCATAATATCTTCCAATGTAGGAGAGTTTATAGAAGAGGATCTCTCAACAATGTCATGATTCTCAATGAGTGCATCTTCTAACACTGAAATACCTTCATCACATGTAGGAGAGGTATTAGGGGTAGAGAAACTTTATCATCATCAGGATTGTCTATATTTTCATCTTCTTCTATCACATCATTCCCACAAATAGGAGAGATAAGAGGGGTTGTAGGTTTAAGGCAAGCATCACCATTTTCACTTTCTTGCACTAAGAGAATCTCATAACTAGGGAATGTATTAAATGAATGGATAACATGCTTATTGACTAAATTTTTCTTTGCAAACTCGAAAAAATTGAAACTAAAATTTTTGAACAATAATCTATGGAAAACTAAAATGCAATGTAAAAGCCTAGAATGAAATGCAATTTTCAGATTTCGAACTGAGTACACTATGCAATGATCTGAAAATGAAATGTTGTAAATAAAAATTTGGAATTAATAAATGCATGGAATGGATCAATCTAAGCTATATTTAGTGAAATGCATGTAATAGAAACTAAACCAACTGAAACAGATAACTAGTGGTCGCAAACAAAAGTGCAAAAACTAGGTTTTTAATATTGTAAAAGGAAGTTTCAAATGTGCACTAGGATTAATTCACCTAGAGGGGCATATGAGTTCCAATGAGGGTTTTTCTCAAAAAAAATTAGAGAATTTTAAGGCATTTTTTATTCTTTTTATGTTGTATGATATGTAGAATACGGGTATGTGCAGGATCATGATGGGCCAAAAAGTGGCAATATGATGGGTATGTGGCTAATGACTTTATTTTACCCAAAGTTGATGAAACAAAAAGGGTTTTTAAAGGAGATTCTCAAATTTCCACCAATATAAATTATGATTTACTTTGAATGTAATAAGTAATTATTATTCATTTTCTATTTGAATTACGACTAAAGTCCTAATTGATAGGCTGATTGAAAAACACCTATAGCTTTCAAACAATATCACATTTTTTGAATCCAAAACATGTGCCACATTCTATGCTTCGCATACTATAGGATTAGCAAAAGAAAAAATGAATTTCATTAATTTTTAACCAAGTTAAGGTGGTCAAACATAATGAGCTTTTATATTTTTAAAATTTGTAATAAGAAATTCTTAATTAATTATTTACTTGGAAAAAATTACAAAAAATATGTATCACATCGGACATGAGTCCTCTACTTATATCTAAAATATTATAAAAAAATATTATCATTTTATTGTGGTTAGGGTGGTCGATATACACCTACTTCTTATTTTTTCCCTAAATTTAAGTACTACTACATTGAAATTTCAAATTTTCACCAAATAGATTTTTTTTAAACAAACCTAGTAGTTTAGAAACCATTCAATTTTCTATAGATTCTATTCTTACATATTTTTGAAATAATATAGATAACTTATTCAAATTTTTACGTCAAGTTTCCTAACTCTGTTTTTTTTTTTTTTTGCCACTTAAGGGCCTATTTTTTCCATGATGATCCTGCACATACCCATAAATGTAAATGTAATTTTTAGATGATTTTTAATGATTTGAGATGCAAAAATGCAACCTATATGCACTTTCACTAATACAACAATTAGAAACCCTAGAATGTCAATTAACTAATACAAAATGAAATGCAATGTTAATGCAAGTAAGATCTAGGATGACGATGTACTCCAAATCAAAAAAGATATGTTTTAAATTCATGTTAACTAAAATGGAACAAAAAAAAATGGTTGCTAGGTGCTATCATATGGTTTAGGACATAGAGCACACCCATTTTCAAGCTATTCCATTCAAGGATAACCCTAGAGATCTCAATGCAAAGGAGAAAGAGATCTTGCAATAGGGTTGTTCTAGGGGTCGATTGTAAACTAATGAGTGGCTCACCACCAAGTTAGAGCTTAGAAAAGATAATGAAATGTAAGATCTAAGGATTGAACTCAATGATGCATAAAACCTCACTAAATGAGCTATAAATGCAAATTTATCGAAACAACAAATTGGAAAAGTACAAAGGAGCACCTCAAAATATGAGAGAGCTTGAATGGAGGCCTGAAATGATAAATAACCTAAAATTTAGGCCTACTAGGACTCATTCATCAATCTAGATGAATCAGTCCCATGTCATGGTTTCTGCGTAGGAACAAGGTTTTGGAAAAAGCGTATCTAAAATTGCAAAATTCTCAAAATTGACCTAAACTGGTACTCATTCACCAATCTAGGTGAATGAGTCCATTTAGGGTTTTCTGAAATTTCAAAGTTTGAATCTAGTCTTCAATATTTGCTCTTTCTATTTCACTTTGTCTCCAGGTCTAAAACTCCGATTTCAAGGATGTAGGTGACATTTTAGGGAATATTACAAGCTTGCAAATGAAGAGAAAATTCCAACAATTTTATTCAAGCTTGTAACCTAATCTTCAATGATCCTTTAAGAATTCAAAGCACCTAGATCTACAATTGCATAAAGAGAGAGAGAGGGGGGGAGAGAAAAAGTGTTGATTGTTAGGGAATAGGGGTTTTCCTTGGTCAAACTCCTTGTAGGTAATTAAACTAAATGACGAGACAATGAAATGAAGGCATGAAACATAAAAAAAGGAACATGAATAATGGATAATAATACCTTGAATGATGCCTTGTAAATGATGTCTTGTAATTCTGTAACTCAACATGAAATGGCTATGAAGGATTTAGATCTTGATCTTGACAATAGGAGTAGAACAATGCTTGATCTTGAATCTTTAATGCTACATCACAAAACTAGCTCAAAAGCATGCTTGATCCTTGATATGATTGACATGATGATGGATCTTGAATGGCTACAAAAATTGATGAAATTTTTTATGCCCTTGAATGCCTTAAAAATTATCTTGAATGATTTCTAGATGATCTTGTGAAGTCTTGGAATGCTTAACTCTTGAATGATTGACTTGATAACATGTAGAATTAATGAAATAATTATTTGAAACCTCATTTATATAGGCAATCCATCGAATATCCTATGTATTAGATTCCAAAGGCTGACATACATAAAATTTGAACTTAAAACCCAATTTTTCCCACTAAAATCCTTGAAAATAGGCCAAATGTGACTCATTCACCAAGTTGGGTGAATAAGTCCCATAGGTCCTATTTTTATTGCTAAAGTGTCGAGGAGTGTGTAAATTAAGCTTATTTGTTGATGTTGTCAGGTTTTTAATTAAAATATGCATTGGGATGCATAATACAGAGTCTTAGGGGCCTATTAATGATGATATTAAGGTCATAAATGCAAGAGGGCCCAAAATTCAATGTGAAAGTGTAAATAAATATACTTTACACCATTAAATTAAGGCAAAATTGGGTAAATTTAGCTTAAAAGGGCCCTAAATCCTATGTGAATGTGTAAAACACATTACAACACTAGATTAGGTCCACTTAGTTTACAAGCCTCCTAAATTTAATGTGAAGGTTTCAATAAATATACTTTACAACATTAAATTAGGGAAAAGTTAAGCTTGTTTAGCTTAGAAGGGCCCAAAACCTAATGTGGATGTGTAAAACGCATCACAACACTAGATCAAGGTGATATCAAGTCTAATTTATCATTAATTATTCCCAAATCAAGCAAGAAAAATGCCTACTTTTTTCATTTCCATAAACCTAAACCCTTAACATTATCACTCAACCCTAAACTTAAACCCTAAACCTTAAATTCAACCTTTTTGTACTCTAAACCCTAAACCCTCAATCCTAAACCTGATACCCTCAACCCTATACCCAATATTCTAAACCCTAATCATTATACCCAATACACTTAACCACATACCCTCAACCTTGAACATTATCCCTCAACCCTCAACCCTAAACCCTACATCCTCAACCCCCATCCCTATACCCTATACACTCAACCTTATACCCTAAATCCTAGACTCGAAGACCTATACCCAATATCCTAAACCCTAATGTATGTACCCTATACACTTAACCGTATACCCTCAACCCTCAATCCTTAACCTTATAGTTAAACTGCCAACCCTACATTCAAATTTGTAACCTAAACCCTCAATGCTAAACCCAATTCCCTCAAACCTATACCGAATATCCTAAACCCTAATCCCTACACCCTATACCCAATATCCTAAACTCTAATGCCTATACCCTATATACTTAACCCTATACCCTCAACCATGAACACTATCACTCAACCCTCAAACCTATACCTTAAACCCCAAACCCTACACTCTCAACCCTCATCCCTATCCCCTATACCCTCAACATTATACCCTAAACCTTGAACGTTATCCCTTAACCCTATACTTAAACCCTAAACCCTACACTCTCAACCCTTAACCATGTACCTTATACCCTAAACCTTACACCCTCAATCCTATACCCAATAACCTAAACCCTATTTCCTATACCATATACACTTAACCTTATACCCTCAACCCTCAACCCTCAACCCTACATTCAATCTTGTTACCTAAACCCTCAACCCTAAACCACTACCCTAAACCCTATACTAAATATTCTAAAACCTAATCCCTTTACACTATAAACTATACACTTAACCCTATACCTTCAACCCTGAACACTATCCTTCAACCCTCAACCATGTACCTAAAACCCTCAACACTAAACCCTCATCCCTTATCCCTATAACTTATACCCTAAACCATAAACATTATCCCTCAACCCTATGCTTAATCCCTAAACCCTACATTCAACCTTGTACCCTACACCCTAATCCTTAAACCTGATACCCCCAACCCTATAACCAATATCTTAAACCCTAAAACCTAATCCCTATACCTTATACATTTAACCTTATCCTCTTGAAACCCTAAATGCTATCCCTCAACCCTCAACCCTATACCTTAAACCATAAATCCTACACCCTCAACCCTCATCCCTATATCTTATATTTCAATCTTATACCCTAAACCCTAACATTATCCCTCAACCCTCAAACCTTAACCCTATAATTAAACCCTAAAACCTACATTAAATCTTGTACCCTAAACCCTAAAGCCTAATATCTCAACCCTAAACCTAATACCCTCAACTCTATATATAATATCATAAACCTTGATCCCTATACCCTATACACTTAACCCTATAACCTCAACCCTGAACACTACCCCTCAACCCTCAACCCTATACCATAAACCATAAACCCTACACCTTCAACCCACATCCCTATACCCTATACCTTCAACCTTATAACCTAAACCCTAAACATTATCCCTCAACCCTATACTTAAACCCTAAACCCTACATTCCACCTTGTACCCTAAACCCTAAACCCTAAACTCTCAATCCTAAACCCAATACCCTCAACCCTATACCCAATATTATAAACCCAAATCCCTATACCCTATACACTTAGCCATATACCCTCAACCTTGAACACTATCCCTCAAACCTCAACCCTATACGTTAAAACCTAAACCCTACACCCTCAACCCACATCAATATACCTTATACCCTAAACCTGTTGGAATCAAGGAACACTGAGAGGGGGGGTGAATCAGTGCTCTACAAATTTTAACTTTATTAATCTAATCTTTAACCCACTTATAGTATTGAACAAAAATAAAGATGCAAGAACAAAAAGCAATCAACCACAACACCATAACACAAGGATTTTTACGTGAAAACCCTGCTAGGAGAAAAACCATGGTGGAAGGGCAATCCACAATATGAGTATAATCAAAATAAGTGTTTACAAAAGGAATGCACATGCATTCAAGCACACTACATAGATTTCACTACTCAGATACAAAAGAAAGACTCACTATCTTACAAAACATTTGGATTACATCCAGGGGATTTGAAATGAGATAATAGCATCTGCTAATGCCATATTACAACTCTAATTAAGCTCATTTGTAACATTCTTCACACTTTGTTTGATTCTTCTCTTCTGCTCTTGAAACTCTATTTTCCTTAATTTGGATCACAAATCTCTATTCTATGCAAGGGAAACTGTACACAATCGATCTATATTCCTTCTGAATTTTGCATCTCATAACAACATACTTCAAAATGATATGAACAATCACTTATATATATCTGCAACTAGGAATTAAATCAAATACATGCCATCTTTTACAAAATATAAAACATGTTCAAACTATCAGCTCAATCCATAAATAATTTACAATGCGCACCAATCAAAGTTGGCCAAAACATAGTGAGGACCCAAAATAAAATCCTCAAACATGAAAACTCCTTAAATAATTTTTCCTCGAATATCCGCAACATGCTACATCCATCAGGTTAGCCTTTTTGCACTATTAGACTGAAAATCAATCAATCGGATCTTCTAACTTGCACAAAAATCAATACGAGGCTCTATGATTCAAAGATAAGATAGATCATACATCGAAAAAATTCCCTAAGATCCACAACACAAATTGATAATAGAGAATTGCATATGAATCAATATACACAATTTTATCAGATGCTCTTTTCTAGCTTTGACAGTTAATCGCAAAAATTTAATCTGACTTTCAATACGAGCAAATGCTAAAGTGTGGATTGGATTACTGACTAGGGTTGCCATCAATGACAACACCAGATGACTTGTGCAGTGTCTCTTTCCAACAATCTCCCCCTTTGGCATTGATGACAACACTTAGTGAAAAATGACTAAGTGTTAGAACCAGTACCAACATGAATACACTGCAATCTTCAAAAACTCAAAACACAACTCTCTCTAAGATGAATATGAAAATTTTCATTGTCCTACACTCCCCTTGACATAAATGACAAAGACGGGAAATATGCATATGAAAAATCATACAAAATTTTATATGTACAAACATGCTTCTCTAACTTGCATGGACTTGAATATATTTATAAAAAAATTCTTCAACAAGCTAGAACTTGTGTCCCAACTCTTTTTGGGACTCTCCAAAATAGTCATGTGACAACATAACATATAGGATTGTATCTCTGTTGACTCAAGATTTACTAGATCATTGACAACCATAGCATCCTATCCTTCCTTCAATGCACTAAGCCTTGTCTCCATTTTAGGAACAATTAGTCCTCTAAGCTCACATATCCTTTCAACAATTTTTCCTTCTTTATGCTTCAAACTTTTGATTTTGTCAAGAAGGGATATGACTTGACCTTCTTGCTTACTCATAGAAAATGTTAGAGGATCAAATGCTTGAGAGATATCTGCTAACTGTTTCTCATACTCCATTTTCTACTTAGTGACCTCAGTGAACTTAGACAAAGATAAACATGACTTGTAGATATTTCCACCTTTAGATAAAGCACCTTGAATTTTCTTTACACAGGTAGCTAATAATTATTTGTCATTAGCAATCATATGTTTCAATCTACTGAACCTTATCCTTAGCTAACTTCTCAAGAGACTCAAAGTGAGTACTTATAGAGTTAACAAGTTTCTTTAGCTGACCAAATGGAGAATCAGATGAATCCTTGACATATGAGGGCATGATCTTCTCCAAGATACCAAATGCAAGAATTAGAAACTTACTGTCTTCAATGTGAGATTTCAATATCTCCTCCCTTGCCTTAGCCCAAGCAAATGATGCTACCTTCAGCTTTTGAATAGGAGATAGATTGACCAAGTTGATAGGACCTTTAACCAATTTAGGGTCAAACTCCTCCTGTTGTTCTTCTAAGAACTCTTTTACTGTCTTGGTAGTATCTATTTCTTCCACAACAACTTCCTTTGCCTCAACCTTTTTCTCTTGGGCCAGAGATTCTTGCTTGGCTTCAAGAATCTCTTTTTCTTCAATCAACACAACTTTAGGAGCTTCAGTCTCCATAGGAATTTTAGTATCTTGCATATCCAGAGGATTTAGAGTATCCTCAATTGTATCTTCTTTCCCTTGTTCAATTACCAGACCAGATGAAACATTTTCAACATGAAATTCTTCAGAAGCAACATTGTACCTATTCTTCAACAACACTGCCTTAAGAATTTTCTTAGTATATTTTGGCACTTCTTCAGTTTGTCATATCATAAGCTTATTCACCCTTTTTTTTCTCTTAAAATCCCTTTTTGCATTACTAAGTATTTTCTTCATTTCATCCATTAACATTACCAGACACAAATCAACAAGTATCAGTTCTCTCATTTCTTCTTCTTCAGTTCTTGCATTTACTCTCCTCATTTCTAAGACTTCATATAGCCCTTTAGGAAAATCTGAAATTATTTGTATGAGAGTCATATTGAAATTATTTAGATATTTTATTGTAGCTTCCTCAAGAATTCTCTTACCTGCACTATCAAAAGTGTCAAACCATTCAAAAAGTGGCTTGAGATTACCATCTTTAATCAAATATTTTTCCACTTCCTCTACAAACACACCTGATCTATCAATTTTCACCTTCTTTGCTTTTTCTTCATTGTAGGGCTTGTCCTTAAATACTTTTGATGCTTTTATTCCCTTTTGCTTGATTTCTCTTACCTCTCAGTGCTGTCATAATAGTGGTTTACAATTCCTGAGAGGAACGAATTTTAGCTGAAATCACATATTATTAGAAAATATAATGATTTAAGCCTTAAAAAGTTCCATTTTAAGGATTCCAATTGAAGAGGATTTGATCAAATCACCTTAGATCAAACCCCCTTGGATAGAACCCCACTAGTTTTAAACCATGCCTATAAATGCGTCTCCTTTACACCTATCAAAATGCTGATAAAAAATAACTTTTGATTTAGATTTTGGGGGATCAAATGAATTCATTTAAAATTTATTTCAAATGATTATGGTATTCTTCAAAACAAGCTATCCAATGAATATAATTTAAATATGTTTTGGTTTTGTTATGTATTTGTTTTTAAGTTTTATTAAACATAGGTTTTCTATCAAAATGAATTCTATTTGTTCTTCACATGTGGGAAAAATAGAAGATTATCAAAAAAAAAAAAATTTAAAAATATGAGTGCACCAGATATTGAAGTCCTTGATCCAACAAAAAATTAATTTAAATTTTGATATATACAGTTATGCCTATACAACAAGGCTTATGTCTGAATTGTAATTTGTTTGACTTTGAAACTTGATTAAGGAAAAAATATTCAATAAAACTATCTAACCAAGTGGAAGCTAATTAGATATTAGAGTTAACAAATCTAAATTTGAAAGAATTAGAATTTTATCCTTCATGGAAAAAGCAAAATATACAAAGAAAAGGCCACTTTTAAAATGTTGTTTTCTCAAAAAAAATCTATTTTCATGGGAGATGGAAAAGAAGTGCAATTTGATTCCAAAAATTTTGAAAAAAATATTTTTAGAATCTACAGACAAAATTTGATGAGACTCTAGTTTGTACCATCTTCAAATTTCTCACAGTTTAGCCGCTATAGGTGCCCGAATGTGAAGATTTAGTTAAAAATAATAATTTAAGTGTCCAGTTTGGCCAAAAATTGTAAACCACTATTATGGGATCACCCCTCTTCATCAGATTCAATTTATTCATCCTCTTCTATAGCAACATAAACTCTTGTGCTTTTGTCCTTCTTCCACTTTCCTTCTCTCCTAGATGTCTTGACTTGAGCTTTTACAAGGCTTGATTTCTTTGTAGAACCGGATGAGAGTGCAAAGCTCCTGGTAGATCTAGATCTGGTAGAAGATGCTTCTAGACTAGCAGACTCAGTTCTATTAGGCTTTCCTTCTTTAGCTTGTTCTCTTTTCCTCCTAGCTTCCCTCACTGCTTCAGTTGATATCCCCATGCTTTCTACAAAAGCTTCAACTTCCCTTCTCACCTTCTAGATTATCATAGGCTTCTTCAATTGTTCATGCACTTGCATATCCTTGTCTTCGAATGTACCAAACCTTTCTTTTGTTGGATCCCAAGGCTTACTCAACAAGTTTTGAGCATATAGCTCCAAAATGTGGTATTCAACCACATAACCCATAGGCATTATCCAAACTGTTCTAGGTTCTGTAGCTTCCATCAAACACTGATCAATGTCAACCATGAAGAAAATAGTGTCCTTGTATTTTTCCACTATAGATGTAGGAATCCTTTCCATAGCTTGCATTTCATTCTGAAAGCTTTTGAGGTAACTCCAGATAGCAATTTTCCTTTACTATCACCAATTCCATACAAGATGTATTTGATTTGAGTAACTACCAATTTATCACCTTACCAACTCCCAGAACTTCATTCATGATGTAGAATAATAGACATATTAACAAATTTCTAAACTTGAAAGAATTCTTATCCTTCTTTTTTATTCCAAGATTTTCAACTAGCTAGCCTTAGAGTAACTCACATAGGTCATACTCTGCATTTACCTTGACCATCTAATAAGCTGCATAGATTGTAGTACCAAATAAAAAGTTATCCCGTTTGGAGTGATATATTTTGTATCTAATAACCATAGAAGCAAATCTTGCATCCACTTCAATGATGTCATTAATTGTCATGGCTCTTTTGTCAAAAACTGATCCGGTTGCCTCAATGATTGTTTGGTTCTTTATAGATTTCAATGTCAGCAACCCACTAGCTAAATTCAGACCTGTAACAATCCTTATAGCTTCCTTTGTGATTTTGAAAGGCTGAATTAACCACATGAACTTGGCATGCACTCGACTCAATATGTACCGAACCCATTCATTTTCGTCGAACACGGAAAATTTCACAATTTGTGTGAACTTCTTATCTTCCAAAGTTTTGAATTTAGGTTTTACATAGAGATCTCCCACAATGTGATTTGTATACAAATTTAACAACTGAAAGCTTATTAATTCTTCAACATTCGCATGAATGTATGCCCTAATATCTTCAATATGCAAAACACCATACATAATGGAATAAAATGCACCTAATGGTTCTATGTCAATTGATTTGAATGGGTTCCATTTGAATTTTGGGTGGGGCCTATCCTTAATATCCAAAAACCAATAGATTAGCCATTTCCAAAAATTTCAAGTTCACAAGTTCACAAATAAATACCTTTCATCAGATTAGGGTTTGATTATCGAATCACCTTCAGACTTGTATCTTCACCAAAATTCACTTGCAAAGCTCTCCAAACTTCTTCTCAAAATGCAATGTGACAAATGAGGAAAAGAAATAACATTTTATCATTCACACACCTAAATATTTGTTGCAATAGATGCTTTTTTGCTAGGTCATCTAGATACCTTGTTTTCATAGTCTATGAAAGAAAATTATTTTGCGGACCTCTAATATTGCATAGATTTCATCCACAAGAGATCCCAAAAAAACTGTAAATCATCAGTACAACGGTTCCAATCTACCACATTATGGTACTAACTACAAATAGGGGGTTAAAATATTTTCTTGAGAACTCCCCCTAGGCTAGAGGTCTTAAACTAATTCCCTGAGGAATTTCTAGAACCAGATTCTTGCACTGAACAATTTCTTGCATCTGAAACACTCTTCTTCACCCATTTCTTCTTCATTTGATTCCTAATCTTAGTTGTAGTAAATTTTCCTTTTCTCTTATCATCCTTTTTCACATTTTTCCTCTTTTTTACCGAACCCTTCTTGCTTCTACAAAATCTAGCAATGTGACCATATTTGTTACAATTGTTGCACACCACATTTCTTTGTCCAAACCAGTTATTCCATTTATTTTTTCTTGATCTCCACTAGTAAGCAATATGGCCAAATCTATTACATGCATAACATCTGACATCTCTATTGAAAAAGTTGTTTGTCATATTTCTACATTCATTTGACTTATGACCATACTTATTGCAATTGAAACACTGACCTGAGAATGATGGACCACTAGAATTCATTCTGCTTCTACATTGAGTAGCCATATGACCAAATTTATTGCAAACAAAATAATATCCATTGAACTTTTGAGCATTAGGTTGTCTTACTAGATACCTTCCAGCTTTGTTCATATGATTTCCTGACCTAAAATTCCTTTGACCAAATCTAGAGGTTTCTCCTTTCTCACATCCAAGACCTCGATTATCACTTCCAGTCCTCTGACTTTGGATCAGTTCATCAAGCTTAGCTGAGCTAATTTTGAACTTCTCCTTGTATTCATTTGCAGTAGAAAGTTCATCCCTCAGAGTGACAATTTTTCTTTCAAGCTCTTCTTCATTGTTTCTAGATTGTTCAAATTCAAGCTCCAACTATTTGAATCCATCAATAATTTGGCTACATTCTTTAGATTTTTCTTTCAAGGACTGAGCAAGATTCTCTTCATTCTTCTTTTTGTCTTCAATCTCCTTGGTCATTCTCATCAGAATAGATTACACCTCATACTTTAGGATAACATTATCTCTGGTAAGATTTTCACATTATTCTATCTTTTCCTGTAGGGTTTGACTTAGGTGTTCATATTCAATGCTTTTACTTTCTTTCTACTTGATCTGATCATAGAGTTCCTTTCTCTTTTCCCTTGAATTATTGATTTGATCATTCAATGATTGAATGAATTTCTTAGCATTCATGAGGATTGCCTGTAATTCTCAGACTTCAGATTTGGTTTGATCAAGATCATCTAGTGCCACCAATTTTTTTTTCCAAAGTCTACCAAAATCCATTGAATCAATTTCCCGGATCTTCCCCAAGCTATTAAACTTCTTCTGAGGAACTAGGATCTGATACCAATTGTTGGAAGCAATGAACACTAAGAGGGGGGGTGAATTAGTGTTCTGCAAATTTTAACTTTATTAATCTGATCTTTAAACCACTTATAGCATTAAACCAAAAGAAAGATGCACGAACACAAAGCAATCAACCACAACACCATAATACAAGGTTTTTTATGTGGAAACCCTATTAGGGGAAAAACCACGGTGGAAGACCAATCCACAACATGAATATACTCAAAATAAGTGTTTAAAAAAGGAATGCACATGCTTTCAAGCACACTACCTAGAGCTCACTTCTCAGATACAAAAGGAAGACTCACTATCTTACAAAACATTTGGATTACATCTAGAGGATTTGAAATGAGATAATAGCATCTAATAATGCTAGATTACAATTTTGATTAAGCTCATTTGTAGCATTCTTTATAGTTTATCTGATTCTGCTCTTCTACTCTTGAAACTCTATCTACCTTAATTCAGATAAAAAATATTTGTTCTATGCAAATGAAACTGTGCACAATTGATCTATATTCCTTCTAAATTTCTCATATCATCACAACACACTTCAAAATGATATGAATAATTGCTTATATATATCCACAACTAGGAATTAAGTCAAATATATGTTGGGTTTTACAAAATATAAAACATGTTCAAATTGTTGACTCAATCCATAAATAATTTACAATGTGCACCAACCAAATTCGGCCAAAACATAGTGAGGACCCAAAACAAAATTCTCAAACATGAAAAGACCTTAAAGAATTTCACCTCAAATAAGATCTGCAACATGCTACATCCATCAAGTCCGCCATTTCACACTGTTAGACGGAAAATAAATCAACTGGATCTTCTAACTTACACACAAATCAATACAAGGCTCTATGATTCAAAGATAAGATAGATTATCCATTGAAAAACCTTTCCTGAGATCCACAACATAAAATGATAAAAGAGAATTGCATATGAATTGATATACATAATTCTGTTAAATGCTCTATTCTAGCTTTGATAGTTAATCACAAAACTTCAATCTGACTTGTGGTATGAGAAAATATTGAAGTGCAGATCAGATTACTGAATAGGGTTTCCATCAATGATAACACCATATGACTTGTGCAATGTCTCTTGCCAACAAAACCCTGAACATTATTCCTCAACCATATACTTAAACAATAAACCCTACACTGTCAAACCTTAACCCTATACCTTATACCCTAAAACCGATACCTTGAACCCTATACACAATATCCTAGACCCTAATCCCTATACCCTATACACTTAACCTTATACAAGGCTCAACCCTAAACATTGCACCTCAACCCTCAACCCTCAACCCTATACCCAATATCCTAAACCCTAATCCATATACCCTATACACTTAACCTTATACCCTCAACGCTCAACCCTATAGCTTAAACCCTAAACCCTATGTCGCCATATTTATACCTAGTATCCTAAACCCTTATACCTATACCCTATACACTTAACCTTATAACCTCAAACCTATACCTTAAACACTAAAACTTACACCATCAACCCTCATAGGGGAAGAGAGAAAGAGGGGGGAGGGAAGGATTGGGAAGAGACAGAGGAAGAGGTAGAGAGAGGGGAGATATAACGAGTAGATAAGGAAGGTGAGAGGGAGGGAGGGTTATGGAGGGAGAGAGACAAAGGGGAGAGAGAGGTGAGATAGAGAGAAATAGTGAGAGTGTGGTAGGGAGTGATGGAGGGAGAGGCAGATAGAGAGGGATAGGTGAGATAAAGAGAAGTATAGAGAGATAGAGATATAGGGAAGGAGGGAGGATTGGAGAGAGAGGGGATGAAGCGAGAGGTAAAGAGGGATAGGTGAGATAAAGATGGACAGGAACAACAGAGGTGAAAATTAATGAATGATAACTGAGGAGGAAGGAGGATGTGAGAGATGGAGGAATTAGAGGATGGAGGGAAGATAGAAAGGTGAGAGGGAGGATGGAGGTGGAGGAAGGATGGAGGAGGAGTGGAATGGAGGGGGATAGATGGGAAAGGGGGGGGTGGAAAGAAATGGATGGAATGGAATGGAGGAAGGAAAGAGGACACCGAAAAGAAATTTTATAGGGAGAGGTTGGCAGATAAAGTGGAGAAGGATATGATCTTCAAAGATAAATAAAGAGTGAAGATTAAGAGGTTGGGGTGTGGTGGCTATGACCCAAAATCCATAAAGCCAATATGGCAGTAGGTGGTTGTGGCATTAATGCAATACTTCACTCTAGATGGGAGGTTTTTTTATCATCTATGGCTACCACTTCATGCTCCTCAACCACTTTCGACATGGTATGTTGGTGTCATTTCCATTTTACATTCTCTTTTCCTTGAAAAAGGTAGATCTTGGAGTTTAGAAAGAACTTAAATAACCCCTTTTTGTATGAGGGGCTTATGCTCTTAATTATTTAACATATCAAAGTAAGGTATGTGACTGAAATTCCTAGAGTGAACATGGCCCATAAACCTAAGGATGTGCTTTCTGACTATGATATGGTGAAGAATCTAATGATAATGAGGAAGCGAAAGGTAATTCAAGTTCTTTTGAGGAGTTGAGAACACCTCTAGATTCTCATGATAATATATCCAAGAAGAGGGAGAAGAAGGAGGCTTCCCCTTCTTGTTCTAATGGCTCACATACTGATCTAGAATTGGAAGTGGCACCTTCAGTTGAGGCCAAGAGAAAAGGTTTTGTGAAGGTTGGGAAGGGAAGTTAGGGTTCCAAGAAGGTGGATTTGTCCCTCCATTCTGATGTGAAGAGGAAAATTATTATAGGGGAAGATGAGAGTAGGATAGTGGGTAAATCCTCTATGGGTAAGAAAATCCCAAAATTTGCCCAGGGTAAGGAGAATGAAGCTTTTCCTCTTGTTAGTGAGGAGCATTTTCAAGTTACAACTATGTTGGAGAAGAGGAGTCACAAGAATAGGGTGGTAACTGAAGCAGAATGTTTGAAGATTTTTTATAATGTGTTTGATCTAGAAGAGCCTCTTGTTGTTACGAAGTCTGTGCATAGAGGTAAAGAAAAGAAGAAGTCTCCTGGTGGTACATTTTTTGAGGGTCAACTCAAGTGTTCTTTTAAGGGAGAACACATGAATTGGGAGTTGTTGGATTTGAATATTATCATAAATATGGCTAAGGAGGCAAAAAATAACTTCTTTAAGCTCTTTATGTGGCTCCTTCATGAATTCAAGCACCTTCATGGTAAGTTGGACTCGCTAAAAAAGTTTCAATCTTAGTGCCATGAATAACAGTAGTTTGGAGGTGACATTTTATAACAGGGTTAAAAGCAAGAATATCAACCTAAATAAAATTGTGGAGGATGTAGCTAAATTAAGAGTAAATTATGATCCCAGAATTGTCACTCTTGAGTAAAAAATTTAGAAAATTAAAGAAGACCTCTCCACTCTTGTTAATGTGAGCCATAATTCGCTCCTAAATAGTGTGGAGGGGTTGGTTCTTTTAAATGAGAAGGCTCAAAAATGGACAAGCTTGCATCTTATTATTGAAAAAGATGCATGAGGTGGAGGATGAAACCTTGATGGGGAAACATGACAAAGGCATTGAAGTTGGCCCTTGTGTTAGGACCAGAATAAAAAATAAGAAAGGTGTAAGGATTTCAATAGAAGAAGTGAATGAGGTTATGGAGATAGATGACATAGTTATCACTAAACACTTGGATGAAACAAGGATCTTGAATAACCTATTGTGTATGTTGTTCTATTTGGTTTGCTTCCTGTTTGTTGCTTTCTTGCTACTTGTCTTCTAATTTCTTGTTCGCTATTTTTTTTGCCTTCAATTTTTGGGGCTGCTTCCTAATGTTTATCTCTGAAGTAGTCTTCTCTTTTTGTAAAGCGTTTTGGGGCCCATTCAAACCCTTATTTTCCAATAATAAAAAAAACATATAGGTACGTCTAAAATAATTAAATATAGTATGCATAATTATCTACAACTATTTGTTTAAAATATTACAACCAATTTACACATGAAATATTATATTACTTGCATTCCATATTTTTATGAACATCCATGTCTTAAGAAAAAATACAATTAATATAAACAAATTTTGACAATGACTATGAGGAGATACTGAATACCATATAGGGACATACAATGTGTAAAGAAGGTGCATTTCTATGAAATAAATGAGGAAAACTGTTTCACATATAAATATATAATTATTATTTCAATTTATGTATAAAATTATATATTTTACTAAATTATTACAAAGTTGTAATGAATATTTTTGAAACATCAAATATCTCCAATGCTTTCTCCATGTGTCCAAGCATAAATAAATACTATGACAAACTAGAAGAAGACTCAGTACTATGACAATCCACTCACCCATCTAACTTTAACTACTAAACATTTGCTTGCTTATATAGACTCAAGCTCACACAAATACAACCAAGTGGTAAGATAAAACCATGTCCCTCAAAGAAATGAGTACCAAAATCCATTGACCCCACATTAAATACTTTTTGATTCACATTTCTTAAAACTTTTATCGAAATAATAATAATTATTTTATGTCTCTTACACATAAAACAACTAACCCAATGTTACAATACAACTTATAAGTGACCCAAAATAAATATCTAATATGGTGAAACACACCTTCTAGCTATACCAAAGTAAATATTTATTTATTTACATAATCAAATTAATCAATGTTATGCAAGGTGTACAACACTTATTCCTAACATGCAAAATATCATCCATCACGAAGTGATGAATCTAAATCACTACCAAATCTTCCACTAAAATATGATATTAGATCCATAGCATCATGATAACCATATCCTAAATTAAGATCATCCATTATACACATACAATCAAATTCAATGCCAACAAGTCCATGAAATAAATCAAAACCAATATCTCCATAAAAAACTCAGTACATATCCCAAAAATTAACTATATTCTAGTTTAATTGTCCATCCTCTCATTCTAATGTAATATAATAATGCACAAATACCCACAAACAAGTATAGTTGACTAAATTTGTATCAAAACTTAAAATACTAGTGGATCTATATGTAGTTCATGTTTGAATCATTACAAATAATTGGTGACATCAATTGGATAAACTACATAACTCATAGATCCCAAAAAATGAAATATGAAAATTCATCATTACATTACTAACCTACAAAATTAGAAAATAAAGAAGACAATATGTAGATCTCTCATGAATCAAGTACCAAATCAACAAAAAATCAAATTTTCCAAATAAATCCATGATGATTAGTCATGGTCAATGGAACAAAAAAATAAAAAAAATAGATAAGAAAAATATTCTAAAATTGAAGAACAACATTGTTAGAGCCACCCAAGGACTCAAGGCTCTAGGATCACTTTCAAAACAAAAAGATTACCTTCTACAAGAGAGAAAATAAATATAGTAAATTTGAAATAATGGATGAAAGATAAGACTAAATCAAATGTGATCAATATTCAATGCACTAGATTGCAATAGAATGGAATGAAATTATTTACAAATGAGAAACCCTCAATTATATAGCCAAGGTGAGATATATGATTAGATAGGATCGTGACAAATGTCTTAATCCCATGTCATCAGAAAATTAACCAAATAAATATTAAATGACCTAAAACTCAAGTATTAATTTCCATAAGATAAAAAAGAATCTAAATAACAACTAAGAATTATCAAAATATTCCTAGAACCTAATTAAATTTAACATGTGAATGGAACCTATTAGTAGACTAGAGTTAGGTAAAACATCTTATTCACACCAACAACCCCCTTAAGTATAACTTATCATGGAATAAAAGAATGTATTTATGATGCTAGGATGGGTCTTGACTAGTAGATTATGTTAGGTACCCATGTACAAATGCAATGTCTCACAAATGGATAAAAGGAGAAAACCTAATGGGATAAAAATTCTCCCTAAAAGAGATATGAAAAGAAATTCCTCTCAATGAATAATGAAAAAGATAAAACCCCATGCAAGGAAAAATAACCCCATGAGAGAGGAAGAGAGACTATGCAACCCCCCTCAATATAGACTCCAAAAATGATGCTAGATGCTTGAAATTGAATTTTAAAGATGATCTAACTTATGGAAAAACAAAACCAAGATAGATAATTGCATCCATTGAATTTTAATGATGGTAGATGCTTGACAATATTACTTAACTTAGGGCAAGAAAAAACCAAGATAGTATGCAATATGTCTTCCAATTCATCAAAAGAATATGCAAGAAGATGGATGATGTTGGATATCTCTAAAGTATGCTCAAGTGTCTCTCTTTCAATGATGAAAGCTGACACACTCTAAATAGGTGTTTTGGCCCACACTGTTGAAGATGAAAATATAAAATCTAGTAGACATGAGGGTGGCTTCAGAATAGTAGTTTAAAAATTATAAGAGGAAGGAAATTTCATTTTTTTCCTTTTCCCCAAACTCAAGGGGTTCGGTCAAACCCAATGGTTCGACCGAACCTCATTATGGGTTCGACCAAACCCAAAAACCCTAAATAAAAATAATCATATTTAAATAGGTTCGGTCGAACATGGGTTTGACCGAACCCCCTTAAATATGAAAAAGAACAAAAACATTCTCATTTCGATTGTCATTTTCACTTTCTAAATTTACTAGTTGCTTTCCCTGGTGCATGCAGCAAACTGAGACTGTGACGGTGAGCAAACTGAGACTGTGACGGTGAGCAAACTGACTTCTTCTTCCCGGTGAACGCAAACTCAACTTCGTCTCTCCAAACTTCATCAACCCGACTTGCATATCGAGCACTAGGTATTTGAAATTAGAATTTTTTAGAGTTCAAAATGCATTTATTTGTTAAATTTTGAAACCATAAATGTGATTTATTTCAAATTTTTTGAATTCAAATTGCATTTGTTTGAAACTTTTTAAAGTGTTTTAAACATACACTATTTTGCTTCCCCATTTTGCATACAATTTTATGTCCTATGTGTAAATGAAATATGCCTTCCCATTTCAGCAATGAAAGCTATGGATAGCCTGCTCCTAAATGGGAAGACCAAGTGAAACATATATAAGAACTTAATAGCATATGGAAACAAACAATATAAAGTTATGAAGTTCAAATAGAACCACAAATTGTATCATTTGTAACATTAAAAATGTCCATCTCTACACATTTTTGGTGGTAGGTAGGTATTGCACAATAAGATAGAGGATGTAAACTGATTAAGACTTGGATAGTATTTTAAAAGGAATTTGAGGTGTGGAAACACTTCCCATATTAACTTATCAAGAGATAAATATGCAAAATAGATTTAATTTTAGATACAATAAAAATGTATAAATTATAAATTTATAACATAATTATGTACATGGGAAAATCCTCTTGGAAGAAAAATCCCACAACCAAAAACATGAACCAATTATATTATTTGATAATAATATCATTTACAATAAAATATTCATATGCATACCCTTATAGTAGTATCATCAACATGTGAATATGGAGTAGTTTCTAGTAGCATGATGATACCTACAAAATCATTATGCTTTCTCCATCTCAAGCACCCATAAATAGGAAGAATTTAAACCATAAACCAAGTGTGGTTTACCAAACCCATGAGCCAAAATAATGACCTAAAAATGGCACCAAATTTGGCACAAATTCCAACACCATATTCCTTGACTTGGTTTATAGGATGTATTTAGAAAATGCTTTACATCTTGTCAAAAAAATTCAAATCCTCCTCCTCATAACCGACACTCCATTTTTGACATATTCAAACCCATTATTTAAGATGATCTTGATGATTTTCATAATTCTAATCAATTTTCTAGTGTAACCCCCCTTTTTTATTCTCCTATGTGTCATATAACATTTCATAAGTAATTCCCATCTTACAATTTCATACAATGCTCTTACAACTTCTTAAATATATAAAAGGGACAACCCTAGTTCAATTAGGATTATTTAATTATTATCACCTACATCCATTCATTACATGTTATTAGTTTTTAGTTGCACACATTATTAGGAAATATGCATTGTCTAAGCAATTGGGGTATATTGCATGTTTGAGAGTGTTTTCCTTGATCTTTTATCTAGTTAAATTAATATCCTTTAAAATCTTGTTTTATGGAGTTTTCATCTTAACTCTAATATGGCTAGCAAATAAAATGACGATTGAATCATTTTTTGATATAATAGATAATGACAACCATATAAAGAGCCACATTAAAGAAGATGAAAAATAATGATCAAGACTATGATTTAGATACATATGTTGCTAAACAAGATATTTTCCTAAATTGATAATTACGTATTGATGCACCTCTCCACCCTAAATATCCTCACTCATTGGCTAGTAATTTATATAATGTATTAGGTGGCTATCCTTAGGGAATTAATACTATTCATAATATAACCACTCTAATGGATTTTAATAATGTTGTACCCTCTATGCATCCATCTACCCTTCATCCTCTTATAATGATTCCTCCTATCATACTATAGTTACCACTTCCATGGGATCCACCACCCATGTCTTACCGCCTTTCTCTCCACTAGTATTTTTCTTATCTCCCATCCTTTTATATATGTTCACACCATTGTTACTACTAGCACTATCCTATACATATATGTTCTTCATACCATTCCTCCTTATCCTATGAAAATTTAACCTTATAGGGTAAATTCTCCTTCCATTACCATGTCATTACCTTTCTAGACCTTCCCCTCTTTATACATTCTCCTTTTTATCCTACACTACTCCTACCACTAATATATCCCTATACCTTGGATATACTATTGAAGAAATTTAACTGAATTTCAATATCGCAAAAATTAGACCCATATTTTAAAACGTAAAATGTGTATAATAAAGCACAATCCATGCTTCCTAATTCAACTTCACTAATATCTATTGAATTAACTTAGGTTCATTACAATAAGATAATCATATAGCCATAATTAGTTGTCAAGATAATGGTAAAGTTTTCAATAGCCATATTTATCCTTCCACATGCCACCATTAGACATACACATAAGATTCATGAACATCCATACCTATGAGCATCCAAATACAATAAATATAACTATATATCATGCACATCATCAACATACACATAAAATATCACATCCATCATCAACACAACTAATAGTTCCCATATCATATTATCTATGTTCTCATACAAATGTGTCTTCAAATACATCAAAGCACTCATGAGTAAATCCACTCTGTAGAGCATACACACAACTAAAAAGGTTCCCCTAAGGTATTTGTCTCCTATATCTATCCTCTTAGCCTATCCTTCTCTATGGATATGTTCCACTCATATCTACCACCCTAAGGTGATCCATGTCTCAATCCTTTTCAAGGTCACTCCTCCTCTCTACCTATATCATTTCTCAATAAGCTAGATCTATCACTGCTACTCCCCAAAACACCTACATTTAAATATTAAAAAAATGTTTAATAAATCATACAACATTGATTAGAACTAACTAAACAATGAAAGAATTTAATATTATAACACCTTATGAACTATATTGAATGTCCCCACCTTGAAATTTATAGCCATCAATGTCAATCACTTATTAATACTATAGCTTTGTTCTCCAAAACATCTACATTTATATAAAAGTGAATTTTTACGAAAAATAATATTTAACCTACTTTTAACTCAACAATAATGGATGTATTTCTATCATAAACTCTTTGTACTGATAAAAGAATCATGGCCTAGGTAGAGTATAAAAAATGTTGTTTCCAACCTCATGTAAATCTAGAGTTAGAGTGCCAAAATTGTTGAATTTCATCCTTTGTGCTATTAATTATCTTCTTATCGACTCATGGAAGCCTACTGCTAAAAGCACAAGTATGATTTTCAATAGGACTTTCTAATCACGATCTTATTGATAGTACTTTTGATAATGTTTTACGATTTAGGCTTAATTGAAAACAAGTTTACCTTAATAATTGAGCCTTTTTAATTTTTTAATTTCTTACTAATGATGTTATTACTCTATGAGCAACTCTTTTATCTTTTTCCTTACTATTATTTACAATAGAATTGAATGCATTAAAAAAAACTTTAACAACAATATTATTTCGATCAAACTTTTTGTTTACATGAATCTTTGAAATTTATTTAGTAAAGGTCTCATTTTGTACATATTTAGTAACTGTATAAAAATTTGGAATTTTTTGGTTAATGTCTTATTGGAAAACCATTCATTGAAATTTTTTGAAGCCCACAACCAAATGGTTTGTGATGACCTCTTGCCTTCAAGAATTTCTATTATGCTCATCAATTTCAAAACATTTTGGGGTTCTTGAATGTTTTTAAATTTTAACAAACTCATTACAAAAAGATGGATTTTGAATTTCTTTTTCTTCTTCACATAGGTTCTCTCTTCTTATGTAATTTGGAGACACATTGAGTTTCATTGGTTCATGTGAGCTATCAATTTAATCATTGTTATCAACAAGTCGATTATTGAGTGCAATTTCAATGTCATAGGGTTCATATTCACATTAGTCAAGAAATTGTTGATGTATTTCTTCTTCTTCTTCTTCTATGATGCTACTCTTATCAATAGGTGTTCCATCAAATTTTACAATATTTTCACATTCATATTCAACATTTTTATTTTCAATATTATTGTCACTTTCATTTTTAAAACATTTCATTATATTGAACATTAATATATCCAATTTAAATGTCATTTAAGGGTAAATAAGGACCTTCATCTTCTTTCAATAATTGACATTAGGAAATTAATTACTTGGTTCATATTGTATACCCACCTCCCAATGGTCTTGGAATGGATGCATTTAGGATGGAGAAGGATTTCAAAAACAAAGTGGTACTTGTGGACCCTCAAAGGCATGATATATAACACACATGAACTTTATTTATGAAATTTGGTCTTTTGTTGTTTTCTTCTAGTATGAATGTTATCTATACTTGGTGGAATTTTAGTTGAGACTCTCAATCTTCCATTGTTGGTTTCTAGTGTGATTATACAATATGCTCACAAACTCGTATTAATTTCTAATGTTAATTATTCAAAGCTAGTTGCCTTTATTTCATAAGAAAGACCTATGTCTACATATTCCAAGTCATGTTATTATCCACAATGCATGACACTTCTTCATGCATCTCTACCAAGTTCTAAATAGATATAGATCTGCCATTTCCATGGAGGAGATTGATGATTTTGTACTGATGTATTCAACCAATGTGCTTTTGTAACATGTTGTAATTAGACAATTGGTCAGTTTTACTAGGACCTCACTGTTATTTTTGATATTTTGTAAAATTTGTTACTTAGACTGCAACTGGGGGTTTTCTTGCTGGTTCTTTCCTGCTAGTATGTCCGCCTGAACCAGCTATATGTCAAATATTATATATAAATAAATTATAAGTGGTATGTGCAGACCGCGATGGGCTAAAAAAGTGGCAATATGATGGGTATTTGTAGGGTATGTATCCATTTAATTTTTACCCAAAATTAATGAACAAAATAGTTTTAAAGGATATTCTTAGCTTTCTACCAATATAAATTATTTTACTTGAATTTAATAAATAATTATTATTCATTTTCTATTTGAATTACTTACAAAAGCCCCCGCATTGATAGGCTAATTGAAAAAATCTTATAGCTTTCAAACAACATCACATTTTTGAATCCTAAACATGTGTCACATTCTATGCTTCATACTAGTAGGATTGGGGTAAAAAAAATGTACCATGAAGTTTTGACCAAGCATAGTGGTTAGACGTGATGAGTTTTATATTTTTAAAATTTGTAATAAAAAATACAACAATTATTTACTTGGAAAAAATTGAGCAAAAAATATGTACCACATTGGGACATGATTCCTCTACTTATATCTAAAATCTTATAAAAAAATATTATCATTTTATTGTGGTTAGGGTGGTCAGACAGACACCTACTTCTTATTTTTTCCCTGAAATTTTTGTACTACTGCATTGAAATTTATAATTTTCACCAAATAGATTCTATTTAAAAATAAATAAACCTAGTAGTTTAGAAACTACATTCAATTTTCTACAAATTCTATTGTTACATATTTTTGAAATAATATAGATAACTTATTCAAATTTTTACGTCAAGTTGCCTAACTTTGATTTTTCTGAATTTTTTGCCACTTAAGGGCCTGTTTTTTCCATGATGATCCTGCACATACCCAAGTGGTCTCCCACTTTTGCTTAAAAAAAAAAGTTCTTGTAAATGTCCACATCTTTTTCCTTGATACAGTTGCTATTTCTTAAAAGATTTCTTATGATTTTTCATAATGTTGACCAGTCAATACTTTACTGTAAATATTCTATAGTCATGCTCTTAAATGTAATAAGAATATGTCATAATTGCAAGTTTTAGACAAAAAATATGATATGATATGGTGGAAAGAACCAAGATACAAGTTATTTTAGTTCTCATAAACTCTCTAAAAAAGAATTGAATTCCTACATCCTAACTAGAAATACCATGAGGGGTTTAGATCCCATTTTAGACAAAAAATATTCTTATACTCATCACTAGTTCACTTGGACCAACTAAAGAGATGGTGAACTAAGGGAAACTTAGTTGTATTGATAGATTAAAACTTAGTTATTTCTCTTTCCATTGTCCCCTCTCCACAAAACACCTTTATTTAAGTAGA
>VDFB02274714.1:34873237-34889295 GCA_007258455.2 Sequoia sempervirens | reverse complement strand
TGGAAAAAGAAGTACAATCTGATTCCAATTTTTTTTAAAAAAATATTTTTAGAATCTACAGAAAAAATGTGACAAGACTCTAGTTTCCATCATCTTTGAATTCCTCACGGTTTAATCGCTATAGGTGCTCGAATGTGAAGATTTAGTTAAAAATAAATAAATCAGTGTCCAGTTTGGCCAAAAATTGTAAACCACTATTGTAGGATCACCCATGAATGTAGAAGATAGTCCAAAGACAAATATATCTCCATTGAAGATAAAAAGGCCTCCTCCAAATTTTTTCCAAAAGTATCCTTACTCATGTCAAACCATGAAGAATGATCATGTAGAGAATGAACAAGAGGGTTAGAGTGTTCCCTCACAACAATTGAAGAATAAAAATCTCCATCAAAGATTAGATGTATGCAATTACTCATGTCTCCTAAATCTGAAATATGGGTCTCAAAAAACAATCTTGTAATGTCTATCAAATATGCATCCCATGTAGTCATATCTGGAAGATGGTCTATATCCTACTACATTGAATCAAAAGAGGAGAAAATTATGACAACACAAGCATCATAAAATGCAACAAAAAATGGAGATGGACTAGTTACAAGATTAAGAATGAGATTACATGTGAGAAAACCTAAAGTTCAAGTAGCCAAAATTCACCTCAAAATCATGGTGCATTCTAAAGTGCGATAAAAAAACAAAGGAGAAAATCTATCATCATAAGAAAAATATACAAATGTTTATATCCAATATGCATGATAAACCTTCCTAGTAGCAATAATCTCTCTACTATCCAATTCTCCAATGATAACTGAATCAAGAGTGAATTCCACAGTCCTCCCTAATCCACCATGAATAACATAATAAATAAAAATAATCTTGTTTGAAAAATGAGGTACATACAAAAAATCATTGAAAGTGTCCTCTCTAATATTGATACATATCTTCCCAATTATATTCATGTATGCATTGTTTCCCATAAAAATAGGTGACATAGTACAAGGCTCAAAAGAAGATAATATAGACTATAAACATGTCATATGGTGAGATGATTTTGAATATAAAATTTGTCTCCCTAAACCAAGACATGTATAAGCACAAAGAGCTTGCAATTTTTTACTTGATGTAGTAACTAAACCAACATGGCCTTTTTCCTTATTAGTATGTTTTGAAGAAGAATAATTTGACTCAAATATTATAGAAGGTAGATCAATGCGATTCTTTTTAAGAAAATACATTTCAATTCATTAATATCCTTATTATAACAAGAATTTTTTTCATGTCCAGGATTCTTGCAATATGAAAAATTAGTCTTTTTATTCTTAGATGGTTTCTCTTTGGAAGAGGATTTATTTTGTGCTTGATCTAAATATGTATTTTTTATTTATTCGATTTCTTATCAATTTTTTTTGACTCTTTGATATGAACAAACAACAATTTTTGAGATTGAGGTGACTATTTCAAACCCATAGAAAGAAGCTTTTGTTTCTCATGTATTAATATTTTAGAAAAATCTACAAATTGAGGTGTGTTATATTGAACCCCATAGTTAATGAGTATGAAAGCTAGAAAAAAAAGTTGCATAATCAGAATCTAGTTTGTTCAATGCATTATAAACCAATTTAATGTCCTTTTTCTTAATTCCACATTCTTTTTATTGCTCTTAACAAAGTTATTAGGATCAAGGCTCATCAATTCATTATCAATTTGATATCCTTTTACTTCATCTATAGTGCCATACAATGTTTTCAATTTATTCCAAGATTCATGAGAATCCTTACATGATTCAATTCTTAAAAAAAAAGATGATAAATTTTACAAAGACATCCAAAAGATTTAGTATGTTTAATCATCCATTTTATCTTTCTAGATTATCATCTTTAGGTTTATGTACCTTATTCTCAACATATAGAGAGTCTCCTTGATTCATTATGGAACACCACACCTAATAATGCCAAGTTTAATATTTGTATGATGTAACAAAGAAATATTATAATGATCCATGGGAAATAAGATAACTAGAAAATAGATCAAAAGAGCACACCAAGAGACCATTGAAATCACTCAATCAAGAATCCACCAAAAAATATGATTTGGCACTTTATATGTAGTGTGATCACAATGTGAAAATTGCTTTCTATAGTTTATGATGTGAAATGTAACAAAGATGGAAAAAAAAACAATAATATATTAGAATGAGATCCTCAAACTAAAATTACAATTTCCCAATATGATCTACACTCAAAATGAAGCCTCCTTCAAAGGAAATATCTTCTCCAAGTGTTAATATGTTCAAGTGATCACCATAATAACAATGCATACAAATTTTAATAAAAGATTCTTGGAGTTGAATTTGGAAAAAGTGCATGGATAGAAATGTAGAGCTCCTTAGTACCTTTCCAATGCCATAAAAATCATAAAAATTGGATAAACTACCAAACATTTATGAGCTTGAAGGTCCAATAACAAAAATATGACTTCAACCAGGGTGTTGCCACAATAATGTGTTACACTTTCTAGGACATCTTGATTTTTTCCTGAAATCACATATTTTTGAAAAATATAATGATTTAAGACTTTAAAGGTTCCATTTAAAGGATTTTAATTAAAGAGGGTTTGATCAAACCCCCTTGGATAGAACCCCATTAGTTTTAAACTATACCTATAATGGAGTCTTCTCTACACCTATCAAAATGTTGATAAAAAACCACTTTAGTTTTAAACTGTACGTAGCCCTTATTATAAGCTTCCCAAAAAGTATTATTTTAAATATATTTAATTATATTATTATATTTATTTTTATTTCTTGTGAATGTAGGTGTTTTAATGAACATCAAGGTCTTTGTTTCACACATACGAAAAAATAGGAAAATAAAGAAAAAAATTCTAAAAAATACGTGTGCACTAGGTATTGATGTCCTTATTCCCACAAAAAAAGAATAAGTTAATTCACATTCATACAGAAAAAAAAAAGTTATGTTTTATGAAGTACATCTCTGTTCAAATTATAATTACTTTGACTTGGAAAGTTAATTAAAAAAAATTGCAACAAAAAATTATGAAAAAATATTCATGCACTAGATATTGGTGTGAAAAAATTGTATTCTAAAAATTAGAATTGTATATTTTCTATGAAAAAGTTATGTGGTATGAAGTAAACATCACCTTTTTAAAATGTTGTTTAGTAGAAAAAACTAGGTTATTAAAAATTATATAAAAGGATTCACAATTTATTTTTAAAATTTTAAAAAATATATAATTAGAATCTACACACAAAATCTCAAAAATGACTAGTTTTCTTCATCTTCAAATTATTAATGGTTTAGCTACTATAGGTGTAAGAAAGTGAAGATCTGGTGAAAAATGTTGATTTTAGTGTCAAGTTTGGCCAAAAAGTGTAACCCATTATTGTGGGATCATCCATCAGCAATAAAATTCACATAAATCAAAACTTGAAAAAATTCCTGCTCCAATGTGAAGTGATTAGAACTATCTTTCCATTGATATCTTATTTGCAAAATTTTGATGCCTTGGCAAAAAACTATGGAATTTTAAAAAATTTCCTATTAGGGCTTGGGCGAAAAAAATAAGCACTTGGGCACTAAATATTAAGGTCATCCATGTGATTGTGGCTTCCGTAAAAGGGGCTTAATGTTTCAATAAAAATGCTACCGTCACTTGGGTGGTGGGGGGGTGAAGCCTCACCAACGAAATCATGCTTTGTGTGAAGGAAAGGCTATGGGGTGATGACTCCCATGTGCACCCCTCCATCTCCCCAACCCATCTCTCCCTCCCCACCATGAGCCTTAAGCCTTGTGGGCTCTCCATAGAACATGCCAATAGGTCAAAGCACTACAAATTACATTGATATATTTTCTTTTAAAATAATTTCTTTATTTATAAAACCTACAGATCTTACCTCTTCCAACAAAATGATGATGCCTAAAACTTGTACCTTCTTTTGACTATAGAGAATATGCTCTATGAAGAGGTTAATTCCCCTACTTGCCACTACATACATGTAACAGTATGGTATGACTATGTATAGACAAAATTAATTAGAACAAATCTATACAATGTATGGAGTATATGGGAATTTTTTGTGACCCTTGCTAAAACCCTAAAAAATGGCTGAATTTTTTTTCCCAAATAGCAAGCTTTTTATATAAAAATATGGGTTTTGTAGCCTTCTAGACTCAATAATGAGGTCCATTTTCCCCTAATATTCCTCAATCTTGAATCACCCTATGATTTGAGAAGGGATTTTTAAATATGAAGCTCTACTACCACGTTAGAGTCACTCAACGACTGAAGCCTCTGGAAGATCACTTACAAAACATAAAAGAACCTTCTATAAGAGATAAAAGAAAGAGCATAAATTTTCAATAATGATGCAAGATAAGATTATATCAAATGTGATCAATATGCCATGCACTAGATTGCAATAGAATGAAATGATTTACAAATGAGAACCCCTCGGTTATATAGCCAATGAGAGACATAGGATTAGATAGGATCATGTAAAATGTATTAATCCTATGTCATGAGACAACTAACTCAACAAATATTAAATGACCTAGGACTCAAGTATTAAATTCTATAAGATAAGATACAAACTAAATGACAAATCTTACCTCTAGAAATATTCCTAGGACCTAAGTAAACTTAACATGTGAATAGGATCTATTAGTGGAATATCTAGGTAAAACACCTTATTCACACCAACAAACACAACCTATCATAAAAATATATCTAATAACACAACATACCAAATATATATGATCATGTCATCTCAAATCTCAAATATACATGAATATCCATGACACTATATTATCACCATCACTACAGTTGAACTCTGATTGGATTGAGAATTCCTATTATAGCACATCTATCAACCATGTCATCAAAAAACAAGATAAATTATGTGCTTGTCTACACCAATTCAATACTCTAAAACCTATAGAACTATATTAGAAAGTAGCAAATATTATAGCCTAATATACCATCATATTGGTCTCACAATACATGCAATCCAACAATTTTTTTTCTATGAATTGATTTAGATGCTCACACAATCACACCCTGAGTTTTACGATCCTATACGCACTAAAACAAGTATAAACCTTTTTTCTCATTAATGTAAAAATACATGATCTACTATGTAGTATATATTACAAATTCTCTTCATTGCCTATTCAAAATTGAATTTTTTATTTTGTATTCTCTAGGTATCATCTATTAACCACTTTGGATTGTGTTAGGTTTAGGCGCCAAATTCTGACACAAATAGCAAATTTTGATAACAAAATCTATACCACTATGTATTGTTGAAATAAATATTTTTTATGCTCATTAGAAGTAAAAATTTTTACACCATACATGAAATTTATGCCCCTCAAAATTGTATTGATCTATTATGGATTAAAATAAACTAGTGGCTATACAATGGCTAGTGGCTGGTAAGACTAATGGGTGGATAGACAACATTGCCTAGTTGTTGATGGGATGAAAGCATTTTTATCCTTTGTGGTGAAGGTTGCATAATGAGGTGGTCCATCTATAGTATGAGCCCATTAGAGCCCAAGAATACTGGGGGTTTTGACCTATTAGGTGGCATACCATCTAGGGGCATTAGCCCAAACAAAATATTATAATACAAATTTAATAATATAAACCTCTATTTGTCTAGAAAATTTTTCTTATATATATATATATGTATATGTATATTTTTTTTTTAAATAGTATGAAGATAGATTAGTGTACATTATTTTACTAAAAATTCTACAAATTGTACCTATTTGTTGTCCAAATTTTGTATGGTTGTATAGATTTTTATCGATGAATATTTTTGAAACTCTAAAAAATCACCTAAATTATTTTGACCCCAAAATATACTATTTTTATATTGATCAATAGGCTTTAAGGTTTTGTGGACTTAATAGTGAGGCTTATTTTTGTCTAGGAGATCTCTAACAAAAGCTCGCCGCAAAAGCCCTCATAGAAAATGCCCTAATAGAAGACTCACTTGCCAAATTTTTATCAAGCTTCATATTTGCAACGATCCAAGTCTACAAACATATATTTGACCTTGAAAATGAATCCATTCTTTTCCTACAAGACAATGGATCCAATTACGCATAGTATTCTATTTATGCCAAGGGTTTTAACTAGAGATTCCACTCGTGACTTGGAAACTAGATTCTAATACCATTTGAAAGGAAAAAGAGTGTAGCAATAAAAATATTTCCACATAACTCCATGAGAAAAATATTTTTAAAAATATTCAAAATCCACCACATATATTAACAAACAAACATACCATTAAGTTTCCACAAGATATACCCCAAGAAAACCTTCATGAGATAAAACAGGCCATCCTCCAAGAGCATTTACACTCAATTTATTATTCATTACAAAACACTTAGTAATTTCCATGAACACTTCTAATACATCAAGTTCATTCAATGCTTCCTTCATATGTCCAAACATGATGAGTAACCATCAAACCACACATCTTATGTCATACTTCAAATATATGTCCGAACATGATGAGTAACCATCAAACCACACATCTTATGTCATACTTCAAATATGCATTTCTAAAAAAAAAACACGATACAAATGGCATTCAACACAAACACTAAATATGTGCTTGGTTTTAAAAAGAAAGGGCTGTGCTTACTCTTTAATTGGACCTGGCCTTTTGGAGGTGTAGAAGTTGTTGGAATCAGTGGTGACTGTGTAGTGTCAAAAAAATTGGGATATGTCAAATCTGACCATACAGCTTCTTGACATAGCCCGAGCTCCTCCTTTCAGAGAACAACAATCTTCCAGAACACTCCTTGCTTTAAACAAGCACTGTTTGCAATCCTTGACGGATAAACTTCTCCAACATTGAACGAGCCCGTATACACTATGTGATGTGGAATAGTTGGCTGATCCTATAGCGAATCCCTTATTTGCAGGGTCGTAAGCTAAAGTAGACAGATTATAGAGAAGACTAGAGGTTGTAGCCTTGAAATCGTCCGTATTGCCTGAGATATCAGGGCCCGTATAAGAGTAATATGGGATGGGATCTAATTCTGAAAAGAAATCGAAGTTGTCATAGCGCAGAAAACAGTCATCCCTCAATATCAGGCCACCTATGTAGTTGGGGCAAACTTCCTGAAAAGAGAGATTTGATTTTTGTGCACAATCTAAGCATTTCTTTACAGATACATTCCCAATACACTGCAGAAGGCCATAGACCTTGTTGGGTGTCTGACCAAAGGATGAAGTGTTAAACCCTGAACTTTGAGGTGTATTTCTAAACAGATCACTCATTACTTGATTCAGATTAGTAGAATATGGACTGCCGTCGCTGTAAGTTGAATCATTGTTGCAGATAGACCAACTGTATGATATCACAGATGAAAATTTCATTACGAAGAAGAAAAAAAGAATAGAAAAGTAAGACCTGCACCTCATCTTGCTCTTGTAGCCCTGATCAGTAATGTGCCGTGCAACCCACTTAGAACTTATGGACAAGATAACTATGGTTGCTCTGAGTTTGCTTCCCGTAATTAATTTTAGCGATGAACCGGATGAGTTGACTGCCGGCGTCGTTTACTTCAATTCACGAGAAAATACATGAGCCAAAAAATGACACGGGTTGCCATGGAAAACCAGGAGCACCTTTAACTCATTTATTGTTTATAGATCGTTAGTTAAATAGTTTGGTATCACATTGTTTTCTTTAATTTAGATCAAAATACAAAACAAAAAAGCTGTGGGGTCATTGTGGAAAATCAGCAATATTTTCAAAAGATAATTTTGTTTTTTTGTTCAAAGGTCATTAATAGCTTTTATAGTGCTCATTAATGTGTATATAGATATAAAATCATCCAAACATTTTTACAAGGTTTGTATTGTTGTCTTTCATAAAGATATATTTGTTGAACATATATAAATTTTTTGTGTGAGATTATTATTGTTGCAATTTCAAAAAGTATAACTGCAATTCAAAGAAAAGTAACATACAAAAGATCTAATAGTGCTTCTAAATTTAGTTGTATAGTAGCTTTTAATATTAATGTTTGAGATCACACTCCATGATCTATCATCAACATGAAAAATGTTACAATGATCCACCATTAGAATAAAGATCTTAATTATAGATCACCTAATTTATCATATTATCTTCCCTAATTCATGCAAAAATACAAAAAACAAAAAAAAATCACAAGATTGTCTTCAAAATTTAGTAATTCTTTGTAAGGATAACTCATTCATTATTGAAATGTCATTAACTAATTAACCTGGTATCACATTGTCTTCCTTAATTCATGGAAAAATACATAAATAAAAAAAGGTCTCTAGGTCATCTTCAAAAACCACCTTGTAAGGATAATTCATTTATTTTTGAAAGGTTATTAACTAACTCCCTTTATATCATATGAATAATGATTAAAAGAAAATTGAACAAGTGTTATACCATGTTAGAAGCTATCATTGCTTAAAAGGTAATATATTTCAAGTGACCACTCCTTTTATAAAAGTTATAAATGTATTTATAGTTATTAGGGGAGACGGTCCAAAAGTGGTGTGGATAGTAATTGTTATGATAGGACTACTACCTTGGACACCCAAAATTTTAAATAGTATGGTAATGGTAGTTGAAAGCTTGATATTTTAATCTCTTCAATAGCCTCTATTTTTTCTTTCTATCATCTCTTTCAATCCATGTATTTAATTTAGTTTTACATTAATCTTTTTATTCATCTTCAACATCTCAAACTAGATTTGCCTCAATGGTTACATGTTTATCTAGAATATTCCATTTAATTCATCGCCCCTTGCATGCCTAACCTCTGGACAAATAGGACCTAGTGTGTGTTGTTGGACAATATCACAATCACTTCCATGATCATCTTAAGTTTCTTCATTACAACACCCTCCTTGGGTTTGATCATCTCCATACCATTGACAACTAAGGTCCTTACAATGAAATTGAATATTGACAAGAAAATGTAGATTACTGTTTAATAATGTTTCTATGTTAGTGTTGTGTTTTACCCTACTATGATGGATAGGGAAACAATCAAAATATATCTCTTAGGATTATAGAATAAGCAAAAGAAAATATACAAATATACTCATTCACCATACATATATCAAGTCTCTATTAACATCATATACTTATCACATATGTGCATTATATTAACACATATTTTCCATATATTTCTCACTATATAACTTGCCTCTACATACATTATTCTAGCTATCCTTCTCTACCGGTATTACATTACATTATTTTATCTTCTTTCTCTTTTATCTCTCTTACTACTCTTATGCCACTTCTCTCACTTACATGATTCCCATAACTACCATCTACCTCATTTTTAGATGTGGTACATATATGTTGTGTTCATAGTTATATAACGTAAAGGGACATGTCCCTATCTATATTTTTGTGGCTATGCAGTTTTGGCGTTATTATAAGTTATTGATTATGTTGCATAGTTATTTCTTTGACTTATAATAACTTTGACTATTTCTACTCCGTAGAAGGATGCATTGCTTTTATGGCAACATTTGGCACTCTTGTAGGATTTTTCACCAATATTCTCCTTAGTCGACCATTTTGAGTTTGCAAAATAAAAGAATTGGATCAGCTCTATCCTATCGACAATCATTAAACTTGTTAAATATTCTATTGTAGCTTTATAATTAAGCTTTGTTTAAGATAACAATTGTATGCATGCATTAATTTTTTTTAAATGACCTTTTCCAATATATATCTATCTGTAAATGGTAAATTTTATGTTATCTCAATCAATAAAAACTTTATATTAAAATTCCCTAATATTCTAAAATTAACAATCATAGTCCTTAGAGGATTAAAGGTGGTGTCTACTGCAGTCGGAAGTCTTACAAAATTTCATATCTTCATTTGGACACAATTTACAGTTTCATAAAAAAAACACAATTCAACATGAATAAGTTTCAATTAAAGATAATACAGGGGCAAATTAAATTTAAGGATGAATTTTACCCAGCTTAAATATCACGCAGATTTACAGGTCAAAAGTGGGTTTTGACTTCCACGAACAAACATGACAAAGTAATTAAATTTTTCACAAATTATATAAAATTAGTTTTGCTGATGAAGAGTAGAACACAATCGAATGCAAACGCAAGAAACTAACAGCGTAAAACATGATGATAAGTAAATTGAGTTTCTTCTGGAGCGAAGGAATTTAAAGTCTACCAACTGGTTAGGCTATAATTTTCAAGATTCCATGTGGACCAGTGCCTTTACATTACTGAATTCGTAGCTATTAAAGTCAAAAAAATATAAATGCCGTGCATGGAAGAATGGACGCGTTGAATCGGCCATATGAGTTATTTCCACCGTATATCGAGGTCTTGTCGGCATGACTGGAATGAGAGTGAGATTTTGTGAGATTGCATTATACGGCAAAGTGGTCCTCATGTAAGTGTTTACCATGTTTACATGTGCTCCTTCGCAAGATGTCAATTTTTTTCTAAATGCTATCATGAGATTCAAGGCTTTAAACTTTCCACAGTTAACGTGTGGACCAGTACAATGCATTATTGAATTTCTAGGGTGAACGCGTTGAATCGACCCTATTAATTATTTGCAGGAATCTCGAGGTATTGTCGACATGACCACTGAGAGAGATTTTATAGGATTGTGTTATACGGTAAAGTGGGCCTTATGTGTAATGTTTCAAGACCTTTTGAGGGCTCCCAAAGGCCCATAATTTTTAAAGATTAAAATTACAAAATTTACAGGCTAATGTTATGTCAATTTTTATTTAGTGTTGGATATATTTTGATGGAATAGTTTGATATGGTTATATTATTAATAAATTATATTATTTTTATAAAATGTTTCATTCAAGACTTTGTCATTATTATTTTTTATGCGATTTTAAATTATATTCAATTGTCATTATACTTAATTATATTTTATTATCTTAAGATATGTATTCATCTTTTAAATGTTGTCGCTTTTTTATGTTCTAAGTTAATCTTCTAGGCATGCGATCAATGTCGCATCCATGGATCTCACCTAAGTTTTAGAATTAAAATTCAAATTTTATCTGACTCTTGTTCATTTCTTTCTTATCTTTAGCTAACTTGACATATATTTAGTATGATTTATTGCAATGTATTTATCTGTAATGACATTTTATTATATCCACTTTATTATTCTCTTATACATGAATTGAAATATTCATTTGAGCTTAGGCACGAGTATTTGAAAAATGCTTCAATTAGAACAATTACATATAATTTTAGTATGCATCACATTAATCTAAAATATTTGTATATCTAAAAGTTGTTGTCTATGATTGTTTTCATAATAGTAAAATCAATGGTATTGAGAAGATTGATTTGGGAGAATATGACCCTCTATGATATAACAATTTTCCTAAGAGCTATTTATACTTTATATTTAACAAAGAAAATACAGTCAACCAAAAAGAAAGAACCATCCATTGTAGTGAATTAGATTAATAGGCCAAATATTATATCCCTCCCCACAATAGTGACCAAAAGTTGTAGAGTCAACCTCCTAAAATGTTGATTGACTATTTTGATTTCAAGGTATAATGCAAATATGGAGGAAGCATCTCCAATTTTAAGATAGGTGAAACTCAATGCAAAATTAAAACTATTTCTTACACATTAATAAAGATCTAAGTATCCAAACCTCCTTTACAATTAATTTACTAGTTTAACATTTAATATTTTAAATCTCTCTTATTTATCATTATCATTTATGAATATATGTCAATTTATACTTCTATGTACATATCTTATTTAAATAACCTTGATTACACATAAGGAAAAGATAAATCTTTATATTTTCAATGAACCCATATAATTTTACACTCTATTAAAGTTTCACATGATGCTCTACTTTATTTTTTGTAGGATTTTAGATCTATATATATTATTAAATTATTATGCTCTCAAAATGCTTATTAAGGTTTGTATTATTTAAGTAAATTCAATTTCAAATTTATATGAACCTTTCCCTCCCCAACTTTTAAAAAAAACATATAACTATCCTTCACCAAGTATCCCCATGGCCTTGAACTATCATTTCTTCTATTATTAGTTTTATATGTTTATTAGCTTCATAGAAGTTAGTTATGGCGTGGGGAAACCCCACCCGAGTTTCCCGCGCTAGTGTCAGCGGAACCCACCTGGACTATTCTACTGGCCCGACAAAGGGGCATCGAACCGCAGGCTTTGATGTTTAATGCTCTTCAAAGAAATAGTTTCTTGAAAAATGCGGAGGCAAAGGGGATGTAGCGCGCATTTAACTGCATGGCGGGGCCTCCATTGTCTTGAAACCCCGGGATATTAATAACATTGATAAAAGAATGGGCTTGCACCCGGGGACATTTCCGGCCTGACCGGGTTGCTGCTGCTTTTTCACACTTGCATGCATCTCGAGTCCGTAGAGCCGCCTCGCGAACAACCTACCGACAACGCTCTCGCCTTACCTTTCTCAAAGCCCATAAAGAATGCCCTTACGTGCCAGTTCAGCAAAGGGCTAGGGTTTTACTGGTTCTCGCCAGCTGGCTCTCCCGAACTTGCTCTGCAAGTAAAAATCCTTAAAAATCCTCTTGTCCTAGTTATTGGGTAACTAGTAGGCGGCCCAGAAATCAAAGTTTGGAGGTATTCTCTCGAGGGGATGAAAGTAACGTGTAGCAAATTGGAGCAGGTAAGAAAAGTGTGGAGTGCACTAAAATTAAGTTGGGTGACAGGCAATAACATGGCTTCTAAAGCTTCTAAATTTGAAATTGTTTATATCAAAGTTGAGCGTCTACCAGTAAGCTAATGAATGAATGAATGAAAGATTTTAATGACGTCCACGAGACTAAACAGTCTATGGGACCAAGAAACAAACTTAATTTTCTTTCATGCTCTTTTCTAAATCAGATCTCCTACTATTGATTTTGACAAGAAGACTAGCCGCCTGATTGATCTTATCCTCCTCGAATAACTGCTGCATATCGCCCATACACAAACTATTTGCATACTGTTTACGAATGTCTTCATACGCTGTGCATTCCATGAAGAAGTGTCGCTCCGTCTCAACCACCCCCTTATCGCAGAAAATGCAAGTTCTTTCTTCCCATGTTTCCTTAGGAGACTTCCATCTACCGGTCTCACATCTAAGATGATGCGATCCCGTCCTCAGTTGTGCAATTAACACCCTCGCTTTCCCTTTAATAGCAGCCCCTAAATACGTTTTTTCGCCATGATCCTTTGTCGGGTTAAACTCTTTGACGTAGTATGCTTTTTTCGCCCAATCTAATTTGACCACATGGCAGTCCTAAATTTTTCCTTCACGTAATTTTTTATTTCACTATTGGTGCTAGGACACTCTTGTAATTTGATGTCCCACTTGTTCAGCCACTTGTTGTTCTGCTTCATCCAGGTTTTCTTTCTACGGTTTAGCGCCTCCTCCATAACCGCTTTGGGCCACCGATGGTTGTCCATATTTTCAATCTTCTTTAGATAACTTATCAACCGAATTATTGCCGATGCCTCCAAGGGAAAAGCCCCCGCTTCAGCTAAAAGAATTTCATATGGGACCGTGGCCTTAACTTTGAGATTGTTTGTTATTAGGTGTTTTTGGATCCTTTCTATTTGTTTCCAGCTGCACTTTGACATATTGCTTCCCCACACTTCACACCCATAAAGTACAACTGGCGTGACAAGTAAACCAAAAAGAGTTTTCATGGTTTTCCAATCCCAAAGTTCAGCTTTCCTACATCTGTTTTGCAGCAAGAAAGAGGCTTTCCAACCTCCCTGTATCCTTTTCGATCTACAAGTCTCCCAGCTGAGCTTATGGTGAAAATCAACCCCAAGATACTTGTATTCTTTCACTATATCAAGCGGACTACCTTCAAAAAGAAAGATATGATGTTTTACTTTTCTATTCAAAGAGAAAATCATGATTTTGGTTTTGGTGGTGTTCACTTGCATCCCCACTTCCTGACAGAAGTGTTCTAGAGCTTTCAAATGTTCTCTTAACCCATGAGTTGTTTTTGAAATCAAAATAAAATCGTCAGCATATATAAGTAATTTCACTACATAACCTGCCAATTGAATACCGTCCCCTCCATCCTTGCTTAACCAAGCTTCCAACTTATCAATGTAAAGCCCAAAAAGCGTGGGAGATAAAGGGCAGCCCTGCTTAACTCCAATGTCGCTGCCAAAACACTCTGACATACCCTCACTTGTTTTGATTTTAGCATTAACCTTCTCATATAACCTATGAACAGCAGCTCTGTACACATTAGGAATGCCTAATTCTTCCATCCTATTCCAAAGTTTATCCCTAGGCACCGTGTCAAAAGCTTTCTTGAAGTCAACGAAACAGCAATAAGCTTCCTCACCTTGGCAGTCCCAAATCTTCTCAATCAAGTGCCTAAGGGTGATGCAGTGATCAATGGTAGAGTGCCTAGATCTAAAGCCTGCCTGCCCCTTTGCCCTTTTGCCCTCATTTTCTGCCCAGTTGCTGATCCTACGCTCAACCATGCTCCCAAAGAGCTTGCCAAAGATAGGATTAACCATAATTGTGTGGTAGTTAGATGGGTTATTGATATCTCCACTTTTAAACAAAGGAATGACCACACTGGTAGTCCACACCAAAGGGAAGCCTTCCTGATTGACATTGTTGAAAATTCTTGTTATGTAGGGAGCAAGTGTTTCACTCCCCCACTTTAAAAATTCAGCCTGTATCCCATCTATATCCTGCGCTTTCCCACTTGCTAACTTCTTTATTCCTTGTTTAATATCATCCACGGTGAATAGCTCCATTGATGTGTTAACAACCGGAGGATAGCCTTTCTCATGGACCCGCTCATAAAGGAGCCTAGCATACTCTAACCATTGGGTATCCGTGATATTGTTTTCCAACTTCTTTTTCTTTTGCTGCAGTTCCCTCCAAAAGCCTTTAGGATTCTGCTTCCCAAGCGATATTAGCTCCTTCCTTCTTTCATTAACATACTCATTTTTTTTGGATTGCACTAATTTTATATATTTTTTCTTGTATTCTTTGTCCATACCACTCTCCTTTAGCGATCTCTTGGCTGCCTTACACTCATCATCATACCACGGATTTGCCGGAAATGTGTTTGCAGCCCCCACCTTGGGACGAGACCTTTTACAAGCATTCAATGCTTTGTGGATTATCGGGATCAGCAAATTGCTGTGAATATGGGCATCAGCGCCTTTTACAGCGTTTATCCCCCCTTCATTCTTCAAATCATAAAACTGCTGCTTAAGAACAGCATTAAATATTTCTTTATTTTCCTGATTTATGAGGATTTTACCCTTGGGAATGGCTTTTTTTTGCATGTGTTGAACTTGCTTGTTGTGCTGATTGATTGGAGAAATGCGAAGCTTAACATGAAGGGGTAAGTGGTCAGATTTCATCCCAATAGGACAGTCCACTATGTCAAACTCCATCAGCCTAGAACCAAAACTTTGAGAGCAAACCACGTAGTCAACCACACTTTGACCGTTGTAAGTCTTGCAAGTGACTCCCCCAGATGTCGGCCAATCTCTCACCCCATTGCAAATAACCATGCCAAACAAACTACAAAGCCCAAGTAACTCAGTCCCAAACGAATTCACAGTGCCAATATCATCTTGAGATGTTCTTTCCCAATGGAGACCACCACCTTCCTCCAACCATATAGGATTGTTCTCCCCTTTTGCTTCACTGCTCAACTGAAGAGACTGATTATTGGCTGTCCTCGCATTAAAGTCACCCATTAAACCCACATCTCCAAGTATGTTAAAAGTAGAGATATCTTTTTTTAGCGATGCATACGGATCTTCGTTGTCTAAATTCCGCTTCTTATAAAATTTTGAATTTTTTGGAGCAAAGTAGCAAGCAGCTAGACTAAAAGTTACTCCATTTTCAGTTATTTGTAGCCATATGTATTGTTTATTTGTGTCTTCTTTTACAAACTCAACAATTCCCTGCCACTTCTCAGCTATTAACACTGCAACCCCTCCATGAC
>VDFB02274714.1:34190856-34205754 GCA_007258455.2 Sequoia sempervirens | reverse complement strand
CCAATAGAGGCTTAGAGTTTCTCCTTCCTTCCAAACTTATCTTTGAACTTCAATCCTTGATACCTCCTTAGCATGTGTTAAGAAACAACTTTCATCCCTAATCTCTAACAACTCTTGGTATGAGTAAAGCCATAGTATCTATCTTCAATATCTCCCTAACATGAGTCAAGTGGTAGTATTGACCCCCAATCTACAATGTCTCCTTGTCCTTAGCATTTGTTAGGTATAAACCACAATCCTTGACCACTGATAAATTTTGGGCATGCGCCAAGCAACAACTCCAATCCCTAATCTTATACAACCCTCAAACATGATTCAAGTCATAGTCCTAGTCTCCAATCTCCAACACCAAGCCTTGATATAATTCAAGTGGCAATCCTCAACGTTTCCCTGAGCAACAAGTCTTTCATCTATTTTTTGGAAATTGGACTTGACATAATAGTTGGAGTTACCAATGAGAAACCTCTATGCAATGCACTTAGTCTACTTATTCTTTAATCTTCAATCATATTATCTATGAGGTTTCCCCTTAGGGTTGTGAATGAATTAGTCTTTAGTGAAATTGGATTTTTTCCAAACAGGTTTAAATTTGGATAGAGGTATGGTAATAGTGTTATCTCAGTGAATAAAATGAAGAAATTAGTGCATGAATAAGGTGCCCCCTTAGGTGTCCCATTGTAACACTTTATAGATATATGATTGATTATAGATATGATTAATGGTGGCCTTGGATACTATAGAGATATTCTTTAGTGAAGATGTTGAAGGAACATGTAGGATCAATCAAGATACCCTCATAAAACTCATCATGACAACACCATCAATGTACATGGGGGATTGTAATAGTTGTTATCTAGTATATTATTTATGAAGACTGTTATGTTAATGTCCATAGATGGATAAGAATACATATAATACAAATTAGTTAGATGCTTATCTTTAATACCAATAATATTATCAAATTAAAGTGTAATATTATTATAATTTTTATGGTTTTATTTATGACATCATTGAAGGAAGTGGGATATGTATGGGGTCAATGATGTTTAAGTTATGAGGAAATATATTGGTGAAAATTTGAAGATTTTTGTTGGAGGTGCTATGCAAGGATTCCCTTTGTCATTTATGTCATCTACTTGAACACAGGTTGTTATATATGAAGTCTTAGATTATATGTTCCAGGCTCATGCATCTATTAGTGTCATGGCTAGCGGACCTATGATATTGGCATAATGCATTGACATCATAATTTCTAGGGAGAGGAAGAATTCATTTGGAGGTTAGATTAGAGGAATTTGTAGGAGGTTGTGGAAATAGCTTGAGCCATGATTGTTTGGTACATGAGTATATAAGTCTAGTGAATTGTTGGAGTCTAAATTGAAAAGAAATAACATTAGAAGAAGAAAATGATGAAGGTATAAAATGAGGAAAAATAGTGGATGGTGGAGAAGTGGTTGTGAATATTATTGAGACTCTAACAACAAATTCCTATTCTTCAAAATTAGGGACCCTTATCTTGAGTTAACAAAGTATTTCTTTGTGTGTTTGTTAGGTTATAAAATTGTTGTTCATCTTAATGCATAGTAAGTCCTAATATGTGTGTATGTTTGTAGTGGGACCTAGTTTGTGTAACCTAATCTTTTCATTGTGATATTCATGCATTGCTTTCATTTTAAATGATATTGTTTGGAGTCCTTGTGTTTATTTGTATTCTTCTTTTATGACCCTTTATGTTTACTAAATTAGTACTAAGTAATTTTGTTTAGTTATGCATATGTTTACTTCTTAATAATTTAAATATTTTTATTACACTTGAACTTCTAGTATTGACATAATTTAAATTCATGTATATTTAAACTTATTTTTTTATAATTCCCTGATTATTAGTTGATCATAATAACAAAAAATTCTCTTTGTTTATGAAAAAATCTAAAAATTTGCCCTCGGTTTAAATGAAGTAAGTAAAACCACTTGAACCATCCCCTTCAATTCGCGAGGTGATGACCAACTCCTCTTCCTTACCACGTGCACTTTTGATCTGATTTATCATTGACCCCTAGTAGTCGGTAACATGTGGTCAAGTCACTTATTTTTTCCCATTCAATGACTAACCACTAGCCATGAGGTCGTGGGTACCCACTCTATATGCTAGTCAGCAATTAAAATGATCTTGGTGGCTAAACTAGTTATCACGTGCGGTTAGATCTTACCATAGATGCACGATGTATAATTACCCTTCAGCTACGAGTGCATGTCTATTGGAGATTATGATTTGAGGAATTAGAAGTTAGAATTAATTAGTTGTACATAAGACATGAAAGTTGATCAGGCTAAGCCTTGCAAACAAGGAACATTTATCAAATTTTTACCCATGGGCTGCTCCACCACGAGGTGACAAATTGCCTTTTCATTAGCTGGAAGGAAAAATGCCTTAGCTGCCAAATTAAACTCGATTAGTTTCTCATAGAGCACTAGTGATATCCATTAGATCTTTAACCCAGTTGACACTTATTGTTGGATCATATGCTACAAGCTCGATAGTTAAACCTCAATGACAAGTGGGGTAGTTGGCTCTTCTTCAACAATTTGACACACTATGTTTGTAATTAGCCGATAGGCTATTTAGTGGGAAGTTTGAATCTAAAACCTGACAGACGCCGACAACCCACAACATTTTACCACAAACAAGCATTGTTTTCAGTCAACTGCAAAACTTTACGGCATAAAAAGAAAAAGCTTATCTATGCATTGAATGAATTAACTAGCATTGAAAGATGTTGATTTTTATGTAGCTTGGACAGGTGTCTCCATTCCCAAGAAGTGTTTATTTAATTATTTAATTATTTTCTAGAGACTTCTAGAAAGGGCTGAGTTGTCTAGATAATTATGTAATTAAATAATTGTTTCCTCTAGAGACTTCTAGAATCCAGTTAGTTAGGGTTGTTAGAGTCTATTTAATCTTAGCCATTGATTGAGATTAAATCATGGCCATTGGTTTTCCAATGAGAAAAGTATAAAAGGGGATCAATGGGCATTTGGAGAACACACAAGTAGAGATACTTGAGAAAGACTTGCAGTGATAGCAAGTAGATTTGTAGTGAGAGAAAATAGTCTTGCAATGTTAGCAAGGGTGCAGTGATAGCATTGGGGATAGCAGCTATGAAATTTCAGCAGGAGAAATTGAGGGAGAATTTCCGGATAAGAATATTGCCGGAGCTCTGCTAGTAAGAGGAAAGCAATTTTTGTATTCCTTAATTTGCTGAAGTTTAATATAATTCCTCATCTGTAGTAATGGTTTTTCCTTCAAGGTTTTTCCATGGACAATTTGTCCAAAAATATTGTGTTTATTATTGTGCATGATTTCTTCTCTTCTTCTGTGAGTTTTATTGGTGAAGTTGTAGTTATGTTATTTTTCAATGTTTGCTATGAATTAATTTTCCAGAGCCAAATAATCTATGTATTAGATAGGAGATTAATAATCAGTAACTGCAATAGAATTTTCACATGGTATCAGAGCTGATATGAGGGCAGACAAGGCTCAACAAAGGAAGGAAAGATCCTGCCTCTTCAAAATTATTAGTATTTTTTTTCTTTTATATTTTGAGATGACCTTAGCAGGTTTAAGAGATTAGGAAAGATTGGATGGAGCCTCAAATTTTGGTGTCTAGAAAGCCAGAATTTCTTTGTTGCTAGAAGAAAATGGGATCAAGGAATATGTGACCAGTGTTGTACCTGTACCTACAGATCCAATACAGCTTTTAGCACATAAGAAGGAAGATGCCAAGGCGAGGAGGCTGATTCTTGATGGTGTCAAGGACCATATTGTTCCACATGTCACAGAGTTAGATACAGTGAAGAAGATGTGGGATGCTATTCTGAATCTGTACCAGAATACTACCACTAACCGAAAGCTGATTCTTAGAGAAAAGCTAAGGAATACTCGGATGAACAAGGGAGAAGACGTGACAAGTTACCTCACCAGACTTAGACTTGTCAAGGATGAGTTGGCAACTGTTGGAGATAAACCAGATGGTGATGAGCTAGTGCGGATAGCCCTAAATGGGTTTACTAAGCAGTGGGATGTCTTTGTTCAAGTTATCAATGGAAAAGACACCTTACCGTGTTGGGATCGACTCTGGAGTGACTTCACTCAGGAGGAGCTTAGACTTAGTCTTGTCAGTGGTACCAGCAGTAAGAGTCAGAAAAGTGAGGTAGAACATGAGAACGTTGCCCTTGCAGGAAAATGGAAAGTGAAGAAGGGGTCAAGCAAAGGATCAAATTCACAAGGTGAGAAGAAGGACCTATCAAAGGTCAAGTGCTATGGTTGTCATGAGTTTGGCCACTGTGTCAACGATTGCCAGCAAAGGAAGAAAGGAAAGAAGCAGACAACAGCTTCAGCAAGTGCAGATGAGCTCTCTAGTAGAATGGAGGATGAGTTTGCTCTTATAGCTTGTATGGCTAGCTCAACCTCACAGGGTGTTTGGTATATAGATAGTGGGGCGTCATTTCATATGACAGGAGTTAGAGAGTACTTTTCCAGCTATAAGGAGGACATCAAAATGAAGATTTCTATGGGGAACATGTCCAAACTCAATCCAGTTGGGAAAGGGACTGTTCTATTTCAGAGGGAGAATGGCAAGCGGATTCCCATTCATGATGTGTTGCATGTGCCAAGCTTGGGGATGAATTTGATTTCTGTATTTTTCCTTCAAGATAAAGGTTACAATGTATTCTTTAGGGGGGCGAATGTGTTAATCAAGCACAAGGGTTGGAAATCACCCACAACTATTGGAGTTAGGAGCGTCCAACTTTATAGGTTGTAGTTTGATACTCATAAGGCATTGATGAGCATCAGTAATTCTAGAGATCAAGGAGAGCTATGGCATAGGAGGATGGGCCATATACATCATGGAGCACTTAAAATGCTTCATGAGGCAGTGACAGGTGTTCCAGAGGTGAGCACAGAGCATGATGATGTTTGTAAGGGATGTGTGTTGTGGAAGTTTGCAAAAGCATCTTTTCCAAGGAGTGACACTAGATCCAAAGGTGTTCTTGATCTAGTACATTTAGATATATGTGGACCAATGCCGATGAAGTCTCTCAGAGGATATGAGTACTTTGTTACTTTTATTGATGATTTCTCCAGGAAGACCTGGATATACTTCTTGAAGACCAAAGATGAGATTTTCAGTCGCTTCCAAGAGTTCAAAGCTCTTGTGGAGAATTCGACAGGAAAGAAGATAAAGGTTCTTCGATTAGACAATGGAGGCGAGTACAAAGGGAAAGAGTTCCAGGAGTTATGTACCAGGGAAGGAATCAAGAGAGAGTGGACTGTTCCTTACAACCCACATCAGAATGGGGTTGTTGAGAGGAAGAATCAGTCTATATTAGAGGCGCCAAGGGCTATGCTGTATGACCAAGATATGCCACGTTACTTATGGGCAGAGGCATGCAGTACAACAATGTACATACAAAGCAGGGTTCCACATAAGGTATTGGGAAAGATGACACCAGAGGAGGCATTCTCAAGAAAGAAGCCAAATGTTAACCACTTCAGGATATTTGGGAGTTTGGCATATTGTCACATTCCAGAGCCTAAACGTTCCAAGTTAGATCAGACTGCAGAGAGAGGGTACTTTGTGGGGTACAGTGAAACCTCAAAGGCATATCAGATTTTTATTCCAGGGACTAGGAGGACTATAGTTAGGTGTGATGTCAAGTTCATGGAGGACAAGGCATTCAGGATGTCCAGAGATTTTCCAGTAGATGATCAGAGTGAGCAGCTAGTGGAAGCTCCAAGGATCATGCAACCAGATCAAGGACAATGAAGCTCGAGTACAGTTACTAGTACAAGCACAAGCTCAGGTGCTGAGAATTCATAGAGTATATAGCAACAGATGCAACAAATCCAAGAGATGCATCAAGGTGAAATGGAGGTTGATACTTCATCCTCTATAGTTGGTAGCAAGAACCAACAGTCACAAAGTGATACTCAGGAGTTTGTGGGAGCTCCTAGGATGAGTAGTAGACAATAGAGACAACCAGCCAAGTATGATGACTATATGGCATTAGTTAGTCAGTTGGTAGATAGTGAGCCTTCTAGCTATCAGGAGGCTACACAGCAGAAAGTGTGGCAAGATGCAATGGTTGAGGAGTATACCTCAATAGTGCAGAATGATGTGTGGGAGGTTGTGCCTAGACTAACAAATAGGGTAGTGGTTGGATCACGCTGGATCTATAAGATCAAGCACGGTGCAGATGGTAGCATCAAGAAATACAAGGCAAGGTTTATGGCCAAGGGGTTCTCTCAGAAGGAGGGAATAGACTATGAGGAGACATTTGCTCCAGTGGCCAGGTATACTTCTATACGAGCTGTGATCTCACTTGCAGCACAGATGGGATGGTAGATCCATCAGATGGACGCCAAGATGACATTTCTTAATGGTGAATTGAAAGAGGAGGTATACATAGAACAACCAGAGGGCTTTGTAGCACACATCAGTGAAACCCATGTGTGCAGATTGAAGAGAGCTTTGTCCGGACTCAAGCAGGTTCCCAGGGCGTGGTATGAGCACATTGAAAAATACTTGCAAGGAATGGGATTTGTGAAGAGTGAAGTGGATGCTAACCTCTACTACTTAGTGGTTGGAGGTGAGGTTCTCATTCTTGTTCTTTATGTGGACTACTTGTTTTTAACAGGTTCACTAGGGCTCATAGAGGAGTGCAAGAGGAACCTTGCAGCAGAGTTCGAGATGAAGGATTTGGGGCTTATGCACTACTTTCTAGGCATGGAGGTATGGCAGACAGATGGAGATATTTTCCTTGGACAAGGGAAATACTGCATCAAAATCTTGAGGAGGTTCGAGATGGAGGATTGCAGAGCCATGTCTACTCCTATGATCACAAATTGGAAGAAGGTAGAGACATCCAGGGAGAAGGATGTAGACCCCACCTTATACAGATAGTTGATTGGGTCTCTCATGTATTTGGTCAACACCAGACCAGATATATCCTTTGCAGTAAACTCTCTTAGTCAGTTCATGGTGGAGCCAAAGAGAGTGCATTGGACAGTGGCAAAGCATGTGTTGCAGTATTTTCGTGGTACAATCGAGTATGGGATCAGATATACTCGAGGTGATGGTATCAGGTTGATAGGCTATATTGACGCAGATTGGGTAGGCAGTACAACGGACAGGAAAAGCACTTAAGGGTGTTGCTTCAGCTTGGGTTTAGGAGATGTCTCTTGGTATAGCAGGAAGTAGAAGTCTGTGGCTTTGAGTTCTACAGAGGCATAATACATAGTAGCTAGCATGGCAACGTGTGAGGCGATATGGCTTTGGAAGTTGCTGGTGGCCTTATTTGGTCAGAGGGTTGAGACTACAGTGATACACTATGACAATAAGAGTTGCATTAGGTTGTTTGAGAATCCAGTGTTTCATGATAGGTCTAAGCATATAGACATCAGATATCATTTCATTAGAGATTGTATAGCGCGGGATTGTTCAGCTACAATATATACCTATAGATCAATAGGTAGCAGACATTTTGACCAAGGCATTGGGGAAGGCAAAATTAATCTTCGTCAGAGATATGTTGGGTGTCATGTAGAACACCTTCCTCGCTAAGAGGGAGTGTTGATTTTTATGTAGCTTGGACAGGTGTCTCCATTCCCAAGAAGTGTTTATTTAATTATTTAATTATTTTCTAGAGACTTCTAGAAAGGGCTGAGTTGTCTAGATAATTATGTAATTAAATAATTGTTTCCTCTAGAGACTTCTAGAATCCAGTTAGTTAGGGTTGTTAGACTCTATTTAATCTTAGCCATTGATTGAGATTAAATCATGGCCATTGGTTTTCCAATGAGAAAAGTATAAAAGGGGATCAATGGGCATTTGGAGAACACACAAGTAGAGATGCTTGAGAAAGACTTGCAGTGATAGCAAGTAGATTTGTAGTGAGAGAAAATAGTCTTGCAGTGTTAGCAAGGGTGCAATGATAGCGTTGGGGATAGCAGCTGTGGAATTTCAGCAGGAGAAATTGAGGGAAGAATTTCTGGAGAAGAATATTGCCAGAGCTCTGCCAGTAAAAGGTAAGCAGTTTTTGTATTCCTTAATTTGCTAAAGTTTAATATAATTCCTCATTTGCAGTAGTGGTTTTCCCTTCGGGGTTTTTCCACGGACAATTTGTCCAAAAATATTGTGTTTATTATTGTGCATGATTTCTTCTCTACTTCTATGAGTTTTATTGGTGAAGTTACAGTTGTGTTATTTTTCAATGTTTGATGTGAATTAATTTTCCAAAGTCAAATAATCTATGTATTAGATAGGAGATTAATAATCAGTAACTGCAATAGAATTTTCACAAAAGATACAATTATAATAGTAGGCAATCAAATTAGATCTCCCATACTTAATCAAATCACCAAAATATTGTTGAAATCTTATCTCCATCACAAAAAATCTGATATCATAAATTTACTTTCTCGTTTGTTATAGATAGAGTGAAGCAAGAGCTGAATGGATATGTTGCAGTGCTCCCAGAGTAGCACAGGTTGGGAGAATATTGAGTATAGTGACATGGTTAGGTTGTATAGCTGTTTGCTACCTTTGAAAGAACAAAGTCAAGGCCTCTCTAGGCTGCCCAATTTATGCAAACCCAACAATCATCGAGCTCTCTGACACTACATTTCTTTCATTCTCTGATAGTTCGTCAAACACTTAGAGAGAAATCTGTATGCAGCCTATTTTAGGGTACATGTCTATTAGAGCATTCATAACAGAAACCTTTGTATGAAAACCAAGTCTGATAACATACCCATGAATGAGCTTGCTCTGTTTCGGAAAGCCTGCATCCACAAATGCAGAAAGTAAAGTGATGATGCTGACGGAGGTGGGATTGGGCATGCGCCTGAGAAGACTCAACATCTCATCCACGTCCCCATGCTTTTTATAAGTTGCAATCATAGCTTTCCATGCAATTACATCTCTTTATCTTAAGGGAATCCTGTCAAACACTTAGCATTATTATCAATAGAGCCACATTTGGCATACATGACTACAAGAGCAGTAGCCACGAAAACATCCCACTGCAAATGATAGATGAGGATGTGAGAATGGATGCACTTTCCCTCTTGCAGACCATGCCTCGAGAACAAACACAAAAGTTTTTTTCGTTGGAGTAGCTTGCATTCGCATTTCATGATAAACAACAATGGCTTTCTGCCCTTGCCTGCTCCTCGCATATTCTCTAATCATGGCATTCCTTGAATGAATATCCACATTCGGTTGGGGTATTTTGTTAAACAATAGGTGTTAATTTTGGAAGCCTCTGTAGAGCTATGAATAACAAGAAAGACATGGTGGTAAAATTCGGTGGTAACAATGTCAGGGTATATGTGGGTTACTTACACAAAAAAAATCACAGGCATTTGCATAAGCCTTGGACTGGAATATACATGCGCTATGAATTTGTCTAAGAGTCGTTATCCATTTTAACATTTTCATATTCACTGTCAAGGATCAAAGATGTAAAAACATTTTCCCTTAGAATTGTGTGGTGATTTATTAAGATTTAACTAAATAATTTTCATGCGATTAAAAGAAACTTGCCTTTGATTAATTTTTGACACCCACTTCAACATCATCAATTGATACATACCCTTTTTTATCAAATATGCAAATGATGACCCTAAATAGATTGGAATATGTCTATAGATCGAACTAGTTAGTATGAAGTCATAATTAATGTTTATTATGATTCGAAGTCTGCAGGTGATTACAGGAGATGAAAGAGTCCCATTCTTTTAATCAATTGGGCATAGTGGTCTCATGGGCATACATCAAAATATGACAGTCTCAAAACTTGGTGTCCAAAAAAAATGCAGGTCGTAATGCTTTAGTAATGATTTGAACCAAACGTGTTATGCCTAGAAGACATGCAGCTCCACACGTGAATTCCATGGCAGCTTACTTAGGCACGTGGCATTCCTAAGAATTTTTTTAAAATACCAGGAATTCGTTAGAAAGCTTCCCCGTGACCTAGAACCCCCTTTCCTTTTTTTTCATCCTCCTGGCGGTGAGTTTTTATGCATACAAGTATATGGATGTATTGACAAGTCACGCAGATTGTTTGCAAAAACATGAAATCCCAGCCAAGGTATGTGGACAGTATTAAAAATACACTAAGCATGTTAATAACATACATATAATGTTCTATCGGTTACACCGCTCCTGGTGCAAGTGCTAGTCATAAGTGATTTTCAAGAAAATCTTAAATTTTTTTGGCCTATCTACAAAGAAATTTAGTAGTGCATTTCATGTATTTGGTAGAGAATTTTTAGAAATTTTAAGAATGATCAATTTTTTGACAAAATATTGTTTTATGTTCATTTAAAGTGAGGGTTACAAGTTAGTATAAGATCCGATATGATTATAGGAATGTAAAAGTTAATATGATTATGATAAGTTTTCTTGTCAATTGTAAAGACATAATTTATGATAGTTTCAAATTCACCTTCGACAACATAAAAAACATAGAACTCAATCCTGACAAAATTATGCTTCTCTTAATGAATTTGGTATTAATTTAATTATTGTTGCAGACTCTAAAATAATTGAAAGTTCTAGTAGTTAAGTTTTGTAGGACTGGTGGACTGTGTGGAAACTCATTCCTGCAATCGACACCCTTCTTGCTAGGGAAATTTGTTTCAAACGAAAGCTTCTCAACAATTTGAGGATAAAACATACTTGAGGATTACAAACTTGGCCTTCCTGAAACGTTGTCATGACAATGATCTTGTTCCTTCCTTTGCTCAAATTCCCCATCATTTTAGGAACTGACATACTTTTCACATCTTTGAACGGCCTTGTCTCTTTCTATTAAGGTATTCCATTAAAGGTACCAAGGCTGTTATAGACCAAATTTCTTCCATACTATTCTACCTTCACTTAGAATTCGCTGCTACATTTCATTCAGATATTTGGTCTATGTTCAACACAATTTCCTTTTCTAGAACTCAAGGCTTAAAAATCTCTTGGGAAAGGAAGAAAAAAAGAAAGTTTTGGAGGTTACATAAAGGCAATAACTCAATTTTCTCCGCATAATTATTGTCTCCACTCAAGCACTCGTGGCTACTCCTTGACACAACCTTCCATAGTCCTTTGGGCTGCTATGTGAATGATGCTGCCTTTTCAAATGTTGGTCTTCACCATTCTCTGACCATGTCCTGATATGTATGTAAAATATTTTATTTTTTCTGAATGGTCCTTTTATAAATTGAGATTTGATGTCCCCACTGACCTCCAAATCTTTACTAGCCTTTTCTCAACTTGTTCTTCCCACCTTGCGCTCCACGCCCATTGCAGATCTCTCAAATATTTCTCTTACATCTCTCTAACCATACGACTCCCCATGATCTTGATACAAGACCCTCGATGCCTTTCCCTACCCATTCATCTCCTGTCTATTCTTTTATTCCATCATCAATCTCCACCTTGATTGGCTAGGTTGGTAACCCCAACCCCACTTTCCATAAATATAAATTTATTCATAATTGGGAAAATATATTTTGTTGTTGACTTTTTTAATCATGGCCTCAGACCTATGACATTTAATGTTTTACTAGCACTTGTATTAAAAGAAGTTGCAATGTTTATGTCGATTGTAGTTATATAAAATTATAATAAATTTTATAGTAGGCTTATAGTTGAATTTATCAGCATTTTATTAAAAAAATGATACAATGTTAAGACATGTGATAACTTCTTAATCCAAAATGTGAAGCATATAATCTATCTATGTATTTTCTTATTCTTGTCAAGGTTTGTAATAATAATTAAATATATTTGTTATTTTTTAGGTAAATGGGAAATGAAGCAAAGAAAACAATATTCAAGTGTCAAACACTAAACTTATCTAGTTTATGACTGGGACTTGGCAATGCAGAAAGTCAAATGGGGAGGCTTTAGGAAAAACATGCCCATAACTCCAACTAGTACTGTATTTATACATATCAGCCTAGACATGTAGACATGTTTAAATAATTCAAGTCTCTTTTCACTTTTTGCATTTTTCATGACCTAAAATATTGCCAATTCTAGACAAGTGTTTTTTAGTTTTTAACAAATTTATCTAAGTCGATGTCATTTATTTTTTTTGTTTAGTTAAATCTTTATTTAAAAAATTGTTATTCAAGTTTTTTCCAAATTTCCTAAGTTTTTTTCCATGAGTAAACTTCAATTAGCAAGTCAAAATCAATTAATGTTACTATCTACACTCTAAAAATGTTTTACTAGCTGTTTCTATTGTCAAGAACTTGTTGGTTCATCAACATTCTACTGGGGAGTAAGGTGGGTTGGCTAGAATAATAACCTCACAAAAATCACACCAAGTTTCCCCTTCCTTCTTGCCTTCCATTATTCCTTAGAACATCCTTCCATCATCCTCTAGCCACTTGAATCATATGTTCTTGTGTCCCCTCTTTAGGCATTCAATCAACATATTCCACCCTAGTCAGAGTTTGGAAAAACTATTAAAAGTTAAGGTAGAGCTTGTTCCTATGCATGTGGATCTTCCATTGGAACATGGTATTCTTCAGAGTTGTTCACGTGCCCTATCTATACTCTCAAATTTTTGCATGTGAACAAGGAAAAATTCACACTTTAAAAATCTGAAAGATTGATCTATATGCTTATTTTTGCTTGTTTTTTCTTGTGTGGTACAAGGCAGTAGGCCCCATTGCTATATAGTTCCTCTTTGCAAGTAAGAGCAAGGCTTCCATTGAAGGCATTGAGGGGTGAAGTCTACTTGAATAACTAGAAAGAGATCATTTTCAAATGAATATTTAAAAGAAAGAATGTTCTCAATATCCTCAAAGAAGATGGATAAAAAATTACTGGGTGATGATGTTAGAGTTGACACAACAAATTTACTTGCTAAAAATTCTCAAGTTCTCTCAGGTATCAAACCATCAAATGTGTTGCATATGTGTGCTAACATTTCCCATTCTATTTTGCTTTAGGGGGGGTATTTTTTACCAATGCTTGTTATCTTAATACTAATGGTATAAAAATGATTGATGTGGGAATGTATTATGAATAGATATTAAATTAGAAGTTATTTTTCTCTAAAATATTACAAAGTCTTGTTACCCTTATACGGCCTCAAGAAGTATATTGTTGAAATGGATGCAGGTGGTGGATTGAGTTCTAACTTATTAGCTTTGATGAGTAACATAAAATGCATTCATTCCTCATTGTGCTTGCAGATAATGGTACTATTCCTTCATATCAAGCTAATCCTACGGTTGTGAAAGATGAGGTATGGTCAACATGTGTGAAAAAGAGAGAAATTCTTTTTGAAAAAGTTAAAAAAACTGTCATTCTAAGGGGTGTAGTTTCTCTTGGGACTAGTCCACTTGAGGGGGCTAAAGGAAAGTGCATTAAAAGATATATAGAGGGAAAAGTGCAAACCAAAGAGATCTTAACCAGATCTGGTTCCAATAGGAGTGGTTGAGCAAGTCTGGGAAATGCCAAGGGTGAGAGGAAAAATAAACTTAAACCAAGGAAAAAGATTGCTCAAATAGATGACATTGTTAGACTTGATTAAAACTAATGCCAAACTATGATCATTGTTGTGGTCTCTATTACATTTTAGGATGAAAATAAGAATAGAGTTCTCACAACTCAGATAATGAGGAATACTATAATTGCATCCACTTCGATTGGATCAACAACCATCACAACAAATCGAATTAAGAAATTCTATTGTTCTTTTCTTTTGGATTTTTAACATAAATTAAATTTTCTTTCATATGCAAGTTATAGATATTATAGCCAAGGATTTTCTTTTAGATCATTTTTTGATTTATAGGAATCCATTTCTTGATAGTGGATTTGTTCCTAGAAATATTGTAGACTATAGAATAGTCTTCATTAATGACAAAAAAAAGAATCTACAGGTTTTTCTTATATCATACATTAATAGCCCTACCTATTGTCAAAGGAAACAATTGTACAACAAAAAAACCATGTTTCTTATGATCTAAAGATAAACAACCATAATTCAATGTTGAGCGGGATGATCTTAGTAGTCAAGCAGTGAAGCTTTCATAACAGAGCACTGGATCCAAAATCACTCAAATCCATGGTCAAGACACTCGAAGGTGATAAGGTGGTCATCTTTAGGATTCTTTTAGACTGGCTTGAATTGGAGTTGGAATCCTTTTATAGCAGGAAAGCCCTCACCTACAAATTAGGAGAACAAGATCTGGTGAAAAACATTTGAGATGGATAATTTTAAGCATTGCATAAATACATATTTATAGGAAACAACACAATGTCAAATATGACGTAGATCTTAAAATATCATATTATTAAATTTGAATTATACTTTTCTAGATTCAATTTCCTACTAAAAATATGATCCAATTCGAAGATCTAATTTCATTTGATCTGATTTTCTTTCTTTGATTTCATGCGATTTTATTTCCTTGATTACATGCAAGTCAAAAAAAATTCGGGCATGAGATGAAGATTGTTTTAAGTGTTTGGAAATTATTCAGGCTTGAGACATACTGAATTTTAGTGGGTTGTGCCCACAATCAATATAGCATATCAACTAAAAATGAGGTTTTGTCTTTTTAATCATCTTAGGGTCCAAGGGTTCTAGTAGTCATTATAGCTAACTTCACACACCCTAAGTTCCTAAATGGTGCATTGGATTGAATCAATTTTTTTTTGGGTTTTCTTCAAATGTGAGTTAATAGCTTAAATAGCTATTCTTTTATATTTTAGGGATTTCCTATGAATGCGAGAGTGTTCACGAAACTTGCAAATGTAAAAAAGTGACCCTTTAGACTTGACGTCCAATATGTGCTCTCTAGTGACCCAATTACCATTT
>VDFB02274714.1:34143783-34190756 GCA_007258455.2 Sequoia sempervirens | reverse complement strand
GGCTAATTACAAACATAGTGTGTCAAATTGTTGAAGAAGAGCCAACTACCCCACTTGTCATTGAGGTTTAACTATCGAGCTTGTAGCATATGATCCAACAATAAGTGTCAACTGGGTTAAAGATCTAATGGATATCACTAGTGCTCTATGAGAAACTAATCGAGTTTAATTTGGCAGCTAAGGCATTTTTCCTTCCAGCTAATGAAAAGGCAATTTGTCACCTCGTGGTGGAGCAGCCCATGGGTAAAAATTTGATAAATGTTCCTTGTTTGCAAGGCTTAGCCTGATCAACTTTCATGTCTTATGTACAACTAATTAATTCTAACTTCTAATTCCTCAAATCATAATCTCCAATAGACATGCACTCGTAGCTGAAGGGTAATTATACATCGTGCATCTATGGTAAGATCTAACCGCACGTGATAACTAGTTTAGCCACCAAGATCATTTTAATTGCTGACTAGCATATAGAGTGGGTACCCACGACCTCATGGCTAGTGGTTAGTCATTGAATGGGAAAAAATAAGTGACTTGACCACATGTTACCGACTACTAGGGGTCAATGATAAATCAGATCAAAAGTGCACGTGGTAAGGAAGAGGAGTTGGTCATCACCTCGCGAATTGAAGGGGATGGTTCAAGTGGTTTTACTTACTTCATTTAAACCGAGGGCAAATTTTTAGATTTTTTCATAAACAAAGAGAATTTTTTGTTATTATGATCAACTAATAATCAGGGAATTATAAAAAAATAAGTTTAAATATACATGAATTTAAATTATGTCAATACTAGAAGTTCAAGTGTAATAAAAATATTTAAATTATTAAGAAGTAAACATATGCATAACTAAACAAAATTACTTAGTACTAATTTAGTAAACATAAAGGGTCATAAAAGAAGAATACAAATAAACACAAGGACTCCAAACAATATCATTTAAAATGAAAGCAATGCATGAATATCACAATGAAAAGATTAGGTTACACAAACTAGGTCCCACTACAAACATACACACATATTAGGACTTACTATGCATTAAGATGAACAACAATTTTATAACCTAACAAACACACAAAGAAATACTTTGTTAACTCAAGATAAGGGTCCCTAATTTTGAAGAATAGGAATTTGTTGTTAGAGTCTCAATAATATTCACAACCACTTCTCCACCATCCACTATTTTTCCTCATTTTATACCTTCATCATTTTCTTCTTCTAATGTTATTTCTTTTCAATTTAGACTCCAACAATTCACTAGACTTATATACTCATGTACCAAACAATCATGGCTCAAGCTATTTCCACAACCTCCTACAAATTCCTCTAATCTAACCTCCAAATGAATTCTTCCTCTCCCTAGAAATTATGATGTCAATGCATTATGCCAATATCATAGGTCCGCTAGCCATGACACTAATAGATGCATGAGCTTGGAACATATAATCTAAGACTTCATATATAACAACCTGTGTTCAAGTAGATGACATAAATGACAAAGGGAATCCTTCCATAGCACCTCCAACAAAAATCTTCAAATTTTCACCAATATATTTCCTCATAACTTTAACATCATTGACCCCATACATATCCCACTTCCTTCAATGATGTCATAAATAAAACCATAAAAATTATAATAATATTACACTTTAATTTGATAATATTATTGGTATTAAAGATAAGCATCTAACTAATTTGTATTATATGTATTCTTATCCATCTATGGACATTAACATAACAGTCTTCATAAATAATATACTAGATAACAACTATTACAATCCCCCATGTACATTGATGGTGTTGTCATGATGAGTTTTATGAGGGTATCTTGATTGATCCTACATGTTCCTTCAACATCTTCACTAAAGAATATCTCTATAGTATCCAAGGCCACCATTAATCATATCTATAATCAATCATATATCTATAAAGTGTTACAATGGGACACCTAAGGGGGCACCTTATTCATGCACTAATTTCTTCATTTTATTCACTGAGATAACACTATTACCATACCTCTATCCAAATTTAAACCTGTTTGGAAAAAATCCAATTTCACTAAAGACTAATTCATTCACAACCCTAAGGGGAAACCTCATAGATAATATGATTGAAGATTAAAGAATAAGTAGACTAAGTGCATTGCATAGAGGTTTCTCATTGGTAACTCCAACTATTATGTCAAGTCCAATTTCCAAAAAATAGATGAAAGACTTGTTGCTCAGGGAAACGTTGAGGATTGCCACTTGAATTATATCAAGGCTTGGTGTTGGAGATTGGAGACTAGGACTATGACTTGAATCATGTTTGAGGGTTGTATAAGATTAGGGATTGGAGTTGTTGCTTGGCGCATGCCCAAAATTTATCAGTGGTCAAGGATTGTGGTTTATACCTAACAAATGCTAAGGACAAGGAGACATTGTAGATTGGGGGTCAATACTACCACTTGACTCATGTTAGGGAGATATTGAAGATAGATACTATGGCTTTACTCATACCAAGAGTTGTTAGAGATTAGGGATGAAAGTTGTTTCTTAACACATGCTAAGGAGGTATCAAGGATTGAAGTTCAAAGATAAGTTTGGAAGGAAGGAGAAACTCTAAGCCTCTATTGGGAAAATTTATAAGGAATGTAATGCTGATGTGTGATGTAACATGCAAAATTCCCACTAAGGGTAACTTGGATGTAGCATTTAGAATTCAAATTTGGGACTTTATACCAACTTGGGTCTATGTCGACTAGTTTGATATTTTCTATGGTAACATAAAAAACTAGGAAAATATTTTAATTGTAAACATCCAAGTTATGCCATTTTATCTTATGAACATTGTGTTCAAGTGACTGTCATGGAAAAAAACTCATAAGATATTGCAACTAGTTGACAAAAACCCATTGGTTTCTAGAATTAGAGGATGAAAACCGAATGGTTATTAAGGGTATTCTTTCCAGAAGAATCCACTAGTGGTTTAATGTTTGTATCATATTTCTTTATCTCCCTATCCTAATCAGTATTTACCCCTTATGTTCTAGACCTCCCTCTCACTACCTCCATTTTTTTATCTAACTCTCTCCCTTGATCTCAATAACTACCTCTACCTATCTATCCCCCCCCTCTCTCTCTCTCTCCCCCTCTCCCTCTCCCATTCCCTATCTACTTTTAAATCTATCTCACGTCTATCTCTCTCACTCTCCTACCATCTTTATTTCTATATATCTCACCTATCTCTCCTTCCCTCCTTCCCCCACCCTCTCTCTATCTCTCCTCTCTCTAATTTTTCTATATCACCTCTCTCTCTCTCCTTCCCTCCCTCCCTCTCTCTTTCTCTCTATATGTATCTTTCTCTATCTCCTTTCCTCTATAATTCTCTTTATCTCACCTCTCTCTCCCTCTCCCTTTGTCCTCTAATCTATATCACTCCTCTCCCTCTCTATGTATATCTCTCTCCCTACCTCCTGCTCCCCTTCCCTATCTACTCTCTATCTCTCCTCTCCCTATCTCTCTCTCTACTTACCTATTCCTACCTAAAGAGAGAGATGGAGGGAGGGATGGATAGGTAGGTAGAGAGAGAGACAGGAGAAATACAAAGAAGTAGAGAGGGAAGGAGGGTGGAAGGGAGATAGAGAGGAGTAAAGAGAGGGGTGAATCGTGAGATGGAGAGAAGTAGAGAGGGAAGGAGGGAGGTAGTGAGGGAGAGCAAGGGAGAGATGGAGAAAGAGTGGTGAGATAAAGAGAAGTCGAGAGGGAAGGAGAGAATGAGAAAGAAAGAGAGGAAGGAGGGATGGAGGGAAAGGTGGAGAGGGATAGTAGAGATAGAGAGTGGGGAAGGGAGGGAGAGGTAAAGAGGGATAGGTGATAGAGAGAGAAGTATATTGATAGAGAGGAGGGATTGAAAAAGAGAGAGGGAGAGAGAATTGTGAGATAGAGAGAACTAGATAGGGAAGGAGATAGTGAGAAAAAGAGGAGGGAGGGATAGAGAGAGAGAGGAATGAGAGGAGGGATATATAGATCTATAGATAGGGGATGAGGGAGAGGTAGGGAGGGATACAAAGATGAGTTAGAGAGGTTTAGGGAGAAATAGTAGGAAGCTATATAGAGAGAGGATGCAAGTAGAGATAGTGGTAGGGAGTGATGGAGGGAGAGGTAGGTAAAGAGAGGGATAGGGGAGCTAGATATATGTAGAGAGGGAAGGAGAGTTAGAGAGAGAGAGAGAGGAAGAGGGAGGGAGACGTAGGTAGAGAGAGTAATAGGAGAAATAGAAAGTGGGGGCGGGAGGGAGAGGTAGAGGATAGATAGAGAGAAGTAGATAGGGAAGGAAGGTGGGAGGCAGAGGCAGATAGGGAGATAGGTGAGATAGAGAGGATTAGAGAGGGAGAGAAGGTAGGTAGAGAGAGAGTGGTAGGGAGTGATGGAAAGAGAGGTAAACAGAGAAAGGGAAAGGGGAGATAAATATAAGTAGAGAGGGAAGGAGAGGAAGATAGAAAGGAAGAGAAAGGAAGAGGTAGAGGGAGAGAGAGAGAGAGAGGTAAGTAGAGATAGGTAGAGGAGAGATAGAGAGGAGTAGAAAGGGAATGGTGGAGGAAAGGAGGGAGAGAGGTAAGATAGAGAGGTGTGGAGAGAGAGAGAGGTAGAGAGTGAATGAGGGAGGGAGCGAGGGAGAGAGAGAGAGGTGAGAGGGGTTAGTGCAAGATCATGGGAGTCCAAACTACCTAGGCCCTTAACTAGAAATGGACATTTAGAAAAGTAGAATTAGGAAACTTGACATAAAAATTTGAAGAGGTTATTAATAGAATTTGAAAAATATGTAAGAGAAAAATTGTAGAAAATTGAATGTTGTTTCTAAGCTACCAATCCTTTTTTGGAAAAAAGTAAATCTATTTGGTGAAAATTTGAAATTTTATTGTGTAGTAGTACTAAATTTTTCAGGAAAAAAATAAAAAGTAGGTGTACATTTAACTAACCTAAGTACAAGTAATTTTTATTTTTATTTTTTAATTTCAATAAATGTAGAGGAAACATGCCTAGATGTCTTGTATTTTTTTGTAATTATTTTACAAGAAAATAATTAGATATCTTTTTTTCATTAGAACATTTTAAAAATATTAAAACTTGTTTTTCTAACCACCATAACTTGGTAAAAAAAATATGAAATTAATTTTTTATTCCTATTGTATGGGAAGCATAGAATGATTCACATCTTTCAGATTTGAAAAATATGAAATTGTTTGAGAATTATAGATGTTTCTTAATCAACCTATCAATCAACACTTAATTTATGAATTTAATTTTTTTTCCTATCGTATAGGAGGCATAAAATGTGTCGCATCTTTCAAATTTGAAAAATATGAAATCGTTTGAGAATTTGAAATGCAATGTTGTTTTGATTTTCCAATGCAATATTATGATATCTAAATGATATGCAAGAATGCAATTCTAAACATTAGATGAGATGCAATTTGGAATGCAAAGTAAGAAACCCTAAATGAGATCTAATTGAATGCAAATAAGATGCAAATGAATGCAATATCTAACCTAGGATGCAATGAAATACTTCAAAATCAGAAAATTGCAATATTCAATAGGTCCAGTTTACCAAAATGTTGTATGGGAATTTAGTGGGGTTTACCAAAATGAATTAATCAATATGATAAGCCACTATACTTTTCCTAAAAAACATTCAATTATATGTGATAAGATTCCAATAACAATAAAAAAACTAACCCTAACTATTATAGCAACCATGAGGGGAGTTTTTAGAGCTCAAAATGATGTGTACCTTGTTGCAAGAAGGCTATTTTTAGGGCACAAAGGACTCATTCACCTTTAGTGGCAAATGGGTCCCTATTAGAGTTTCTAAAACAGAGATGTGGGTTCTATTCCTTGATTCGTGCACTCTTAGATCCTTGGTTGTCAACTCCCAAAAACCTGTAGAAAATTGTGTTGCCTTGTTCCCATGTTCTTGCACTATTGTTGACAACTTTGCAATGTGACAACTTTGATAACTTTCCTTTAAATTTTTTCACCACATGATCTTCAACCTATAAATCTACAAATACACATTCGAGAGGAAAAAAAAAAATTATTGTTAGTAAATGGGGGTTTACCTAACTCAAACCCCTTGTAGGTAATTAAACCAAATGTTTTAATAATGAAATTGAAGCATGAACATGGAATGATTAAATTTTGATAACTTAGAAGTTATCTTGGACTATAAATATGCAAACTAATATGTAGTGGCCATGAAGAATGTAGATCTTTATCTTGAATTAGATATGGAACAATCCTTGCAAGTAGATCTTCAATGCTACATCAACTATCTTAGCCCAACATGTATGAATGCATTATGCCTTTGACATGATGAAACGATATTGAATTGTTGCAATAAACTTCACTAATTTTCCTCTAAATGCCTTAAATTCTTTTGAAGTGCTATAATGCCTAAAAACTTGAATGCTAGGCCTCTTGTAAACTTGCTAGGAGAAACAATGTGAATTAACCCCATATTTATACTAAATCTAGAGATTAACCCCGAAATTCAAATAATTCAAGCCGAACTCAAATCTAGGATTGAAAATATTAAAATCTTGCCACAATGAAATTCAAAAAGAGGTTTCCTATGTGAGGATGACCCATTTTCCACTAAATACGAATGCATCCTAGCACAAGTTTCTAGGACCTTGCTTCATGGGGTGGAAAGAACATCCAAAATGCACCTCAAATATGCTTGTTCAAAGAAAGGGGGCTCCTATGTGGAGAGGACCCATTTTCCACTAAAGGAAAATGGGTCCTAGAACCATTTTCTAGTACCTTGATTTTTCCAAATTTAATGTTATACAATTTGATTTATGGGTGTCGAGATAGATCTCTAAGAAAATGCAATTAAGAGGGCTTCAATTTGAATTAAAGAGGCCCATTAGGCTCAATTAATTAATGAAACCCTAGATAAGTGTTAAAGTGTACTACAAAACTTTACAACACCTTAAATAAGGTACAATTTAAGTACATCTTATTAAAAAGGGTCCATGGATTAATGTGAATTTGTACAACACATTACAACACTAAACTAATGCATTATCAAGTTAATTCAATATCACTTATTCCCAAATTGGGTGTGAAAAAGAGCTACCTTTTTTGACACTACATCAAATAATCTTTGTAAGACTATTTAACAAATATCTCCATGATTTAACTTGTTTTATGTGATCTAATTAAAACTATCTTAGTTTCTTTTAAATGCAACATTATTATTGAGTATGTTATGCTAAATTAAATGCACCTATGATCTAATTGTAGAACATTAAATGCATATAAGGATCTAATCTAACACAACATACAAGATTAACTTCAGTAGTATGGAACCTAAAGTAGCAATCCAAAGACAATTTGAATAATTACTTTAATATTTAAGACGTGCACAAATCATTATTTGTCAAAAACAAAGCAATGCAAGAGAATATACAATGATAAGTAAACAAGAAAAGTTACAAAGTTTGTCATATATGTGTACATGTTGATTTGTTCTATGTGCAATGAAGAGTAGACCAAGACAAACACAATTTATAGAAAAAGTATTGTACTACGTTCTTATGGACAAGGAAAGAAGAGTATATTAAACATAGGAAAGACGAATATAATAAATGAATATGTATGTTGTGTTTTGTTTTCAATTCAAACCTCAAAGATACATACACAGTTTCATGATTTTCTCTTATAGATATATGTGTGTGTGTGTTTGTATCTATAAATATATCTATATATATACATATACATATATATGCATACATGTACATATATACATATTATAATATATATATACACATATTTTTATATATGCATATATATGTCTATGTTTATATATAAATATATTTGTAGAAATACATACATACATACATACATACATACATATACATATATATATGTTTGTGTGTGTGTGTAGATACACACACACACAAAGACACATATATATCTTTTTGTGAATATGTCTAAGTACAATGAAATTGTAAGTTGATAAGTAAACAAGAAAAGTTTTTTATTATGGAACAAACGGGTTTTAGAGGAAACCTGAAACCTTTAAAAGTGAGAAAGCATAAGATAGAACATTAATAGAGCATAGACAAAAAATAGGACACTGCCCACAAAGAGATACACAAAAAGAAACCAGGGCAATAAAGACAAAAAAATGATAGAAAACCACAAAACAACAAGCCACTAGGCTAGGTTCCGAAGAATCTCTACCGCTTCCTACTCCAAATTGTTCATGTTGAGTGCAGACTTCTTGATCTCTTGGATGTTGACCAATGCTTGGTCAGCATTCCTTTTCAAATTAGCTATGTTCCTGTTGCCCGGTCCCCCACTATCTAGCTGCCATTCCTCATTGTCCAAGTCAAGAAAAACAACAGTTTTAACTTGATGGGATTTTTCCAGATTTTTTGCCATGGTGTTCATTGTCTGTGCAGTTGATTTTAAAATTTTATGGTTCATGATCAGCACTTTGTGGAGCGAACTTTTAATGTTCCTCAACTATTCATCCATGTCTGCCTACTTACCATCATGATTTCCTTTAAAATCCTATAATTCCTCCACCATTTTCATGAGGCATTCCACCATATACTTCTTCTCCTCTTTCATCCACAACCTAGTAGCCCGACCACTACCACTACCTATGTTATTTTCCTCTATGGCTTTCTCTAGTTTTCTACTCATGGCTCTTTCATTTAACTTAATTTCCTTGATTTGGAAAAAATCCCATCTCATGAGTCTAAAATTATCCACAGCTCCATTGCGGGAAATAGCAAGCACATCAGTGGGAAATTCCCGTTCCTCCTTAAAATAGTGATCCCCTACCTTAAGGTCCATAGGGAAGCGGGATCTCTCTTCTCTGTTCGTCGTAGGATAGCTGGAGTACTCAGACAATGACTCTGACTATCGTTCCTCTTCATTGACATCATAGGAGGGGTCCTATATGTGTATGTTGATCTATTGTATGTGCAATGGAAAGTAGACAAAGACTAACATACTTTACCAAAAATTTATGGTACTGTGTTCTTATGGACACAAAAATGAGAGTGTATTAAACACAAGCAAGACGAATATAAAAATTAAAGATGTATGCTTATGTGTTATGTTTGCAATCCAAACTTGAGAGATGCATACACAATTTCATGACTATATCTTTTATATATGTACATGCATATATGTATAGATATATTTATATGTGGAGATCATATATAAATGTATAAATATATATGCATACATACATATATATATATGTGTGTGTGTGTGTGTGTGTGTGTGTTTGTGTGTGTGTGAATATATGTAAGTACAATAAACAAGAAAAGTTACAAATTTGGTCATATATGTGTATGTTGACTATTGTATGTGCAATGGAAAGTAGACAATGACTAACATACTTTACCAAAAATGTATGGTCAAACAAGAAAAGTTACAAATTTGGTCATATATGCGTATTGTTGATCTATTGTATGTGCAATGGAAAGTAGACAAAGACTAACATACTTTACCAAAAATGTATGGTACTATGTTCTTATGGACAAAAAAATGAAAGTGTATTAAACACAAGCAAGATGAATATAAAAATTGAAGATGTATGCTTATGTGTTATGTTTTCAATCCAAACTCGAGAGATGCATACACAGTTTCATGACTATATCTTTTATATATGTACATGTATATATGTATAGATATATTTATATGTGGAGATCATATATAAATATATAATATATATCATTCATATATATATATATATATATATATATATATATATATATATATATATATATATATATATATATATATATATATATATATATATATATATATATATATATATATATATATATATATATATATATATATCTTATACATGTATATGTATATATGCATGTAAGTATGTATGTATATATATCTATGTATATATATGTATATATTTATATATATACAAATATATACATATATATATACACATATATACATATACATACACACACACACACACATATATACGTATGTATATATATATATTTGTGAATATATGTAAGTAAAATAAAATGTAATCAGATACTTGCAAAGAATTGTAACATAAAATTTTGGTGCTCTACTAGGGTTTAGGACCTAGGGAAACAATATTCTATACTTCACATTCAAGAATGACCCTAGAGATCTCACCCCAAGAGTGGAATAGAGATAAGAGATCTAAAAATAGGGTATCCTAGGGTAAGATTTCAGATTACAAGAAGGGTTCACCACCAAGTTTAGACTTGGGAAAGACAATGCAATGTAGGAAGAAATGCAAGATGTAAAACAAAACCCTAATTTGATGCAATGCTTCAATGAATGACCTAGAAATGCAAACAAAACAAAATAGAAAGTCATGAAACAGAAAGTATGCACCTAGAAATATGTTGAAGGGTATAAATAGCTTTGAAATTCTAGAATTGTTGACTTTTAAGCCTAGTGGGACTCATTTGCCATTCTGAGAAAATCAATCACAGTTCAGGGTCTTTGAACAAGATGAAGTTTTGGCCAAATGGGTATCCAAACCTGCAAAGATCTTTGAAAAACTCATACATTGGGACTCATTTTCCATAACTAGGGGATGAGTCCCATTTTGTTGCAAAGTGTCTCAGGAGAAAAATCTTGAACTGAAACTTTGTAAGCCTCTAATGATAGATAGAATAGATACAAATTAGATGGATATTTTTCCCTAGTAACTCTAAGTTTCCATGAGTCTTGACAACTTTTCATGAGAACTTTGACAACATTTACAACTTTGTCATTTTAGTGCTTTTGAAGGCTTTAAATCCACTTTTCTTCAATCTACAAACCTACAATCACACATTAAAGAGAGGAAAACTTGTTGATTGTTAGGGAATTGGGGTTTTCCTAGGTAAAAACCCATTTTAGATAATTAAACCAAAATGATGAAATAAGATAATGAAGCACAAAACATGAAATAATGCAATTAGAAACTTGCCATGATGATGGTCGATCTTGAATTGCTACCACAATTGATGAAGAATTTTTCCCTTGAATTCTCTTGAAGACACTTGAATGCTCTTGTGAACTCAACTTGATATTAAGAATGTTATCACAAAAGTCTTAGGTGAAAATGAGTGAAAGAACCTTGTATTTATACTTAATTATGCAAGAATTCTCAAAATTACAACACTACAAGCCGACATCAGATCTGCGAGAATAAAATCCCACAAAAAAATTGAATTAAATTTGAATTTTGGTCACACAGGACTCATTTGCCAGAAATGGTGAATGAGTCCCATCTCGCATAATGTATGGGACCAAAAATGAAAATTTCTTAGAAAGGTGTAAAAATAGGTTTGGGACCAAAAAATCTAGGTGGGACTCATTCGCCCAAGGTGGTGAATGAGTCCCAGATCACTAAATCTAGGCCACACAAGCCAAAAACACCTTAATTATGATTGGTTACTGATTGATGTCAGGATTATCCTTGAAAAGATGCAATAAATGAGGCTTGTGGATACAAAATAGGTCTAATTAAAGCATAAGAAAGCCCAATTATTATAGAGGAATGTGAAAGTGTGTTACAAGACTTTACAACACTCCAAATAAGACAAGGTTAAGATTAATTATGATTGAAATTATGTTTATTATCCTTACTTAATTGATAAAACCCTAGAAAAGTGTGAAAGTGTGTTACAAAAATTCGCAACACTTTTTCAAGGCACCATTAAATTCCATTAGTTCACAAGGGCCCAAGATCTAATGTGAATGTGTTATCCACATTGCAACACAAAATCAAGGCAACATTAAGCCAAAATCCATAAAGAAGACCCAAATGAGTGTGAAAAATGTTGAAGGACCCTTTTTTCCACACTACAAGAATAAAAGTTACAAATTTTGTACTATATATGTATGTTTTTTGTTGTACATGTGCAATGGAAAGTAGACAAATACTAACACAATTTATAGAAAATGCATGGTACTATGTTCTTTTGGATATTGAAAGGAGATTAAATTAAACAAAGGTAAGAAAAATATTAAAAATGAACATGTATTCTATTATGATAAGTTTAGAATTCAATCTTGAGAGATACATACATAGTTTCATGACTATAAAACACAAAAAGAACATAGAAACATATTAAGCATTTATCATTCCATTAGCTTTTAGAAATACATAAATAAATACAATGTCATTAACCATAAACAAAGAGCCATGAATTTGGAACATTTTTTAGAATTAGAAAAAAAAAGGTGAGATGTCACAAATATATAGAGAGAATCATGAATGTAAGTCAATGTTTTCACTTAAGTTTAAAGATATTTACTTCACAAATATATACAAAAAATTTTGAATATAAAAGGGGCTTTTATGAATTAATCGACAAGGCATCAAATAAATTAAAAATTTCCTAAATTTGTAAAGAATGTTTTGTAATATTTAACCCAACAGGAAAAAACCCTAAATTTAAAAATTGTAAATAAAGTGTGCTTCATGAATACAGACGTGGGTTTTATGATATATGCCATAAAAAACAAGGGTCTGCCTAAAATAGCCATACATGTTTAGGGTTTCATAATAACAATTACTCAAGTAGATAAATACCTGAATAATCAAAGATATTGGTCAAAATAGTGTGTGATGTATTCCCTTAACTAGATGAATTCATGATTACAAACAAGAGTTTTAAAATATAACCAAAAAAGTTGAATGTTTGTGGATTATATAGCCTAGTTGGGTATTTCACCATATTAACTTAATGGGTTCATGATAATGAAACCTTAGATGGTTTGTGTAATGATGTGACAAAGATAGGAGTACTTGGGCAGGATAGATAAACACAAATATGGTCTTTCTATGGAAAATGAAAGGAGAAATGAGAAGTTGACGTTAGCTCAAACCATGGAGACTATAACATGATGGAGATGGAAACTAACATGATGAGAAATGATGGGATTGGTCAAAAAGGTGTGTAAAATTACCCATGATCAAGCAACTAAGATACCCTTCATTCTTCAAGAAAAATGCCATGAAACCAAACTCAGGAGTACCATTTTCATCAATATGAAAGGAAAAATGATAGTTCAAATGATGTTACCTAAGACTATGGAGGGTATCTAAAAACCAACTCACATGAGGGTTTATTTATAGTGTTTGTTAAAATCATGGAGAGTATGACCAACATGGAGACCACAAATAATACCAAAAAATTGAGGGTGATAAATAAAAGTAGTTAGTGAAAAAAAAAAAGTGTGTAAAATTAGCCATAATCAAACAAGTAAGATACCCTTCACAATTCAAGAAAATACTATTCAAAATCAAACTCACAAGTAACATCATCTACAATATGAAAGGAAAAATGATAGTTCAAATGATGTTACCTAAAACTATGGAGGGAATCTAAAACCTAACTCACATGAGGGTTTACTTGTGTCTATTAAAATTGTGGAGAGCATGACCAACATGGGGACCACGAAGAGTACCCAAAAATAGAGGGCGATAAATGAATATAGCATGGAAAAAAACAAAATGGATGAACCCAATGTAGAATTTAATCGATCCATAAGGAGGCTACAGATTGGGAGATGGCCAACCTTGCATGTGGCATTATGAACATTCAACACTGCTAGTGTGAACTTCAAATAGATTAAACTAAATTTTATATGTTCAAAAGTGGGCAGTCATTTTTTATATGTAAATGTAATTACACCCTAATATGATCATTAATCGAGTATTTAAAAAACATATTGGTGGTAAAATCAAATGGTGATTTTTCACTAGATAGCACATATTGCACATCAAGTCTAAAGGGTCACTTTTTACCTTTGCAAGTTTAGTGAACACTAGATCGCATTCATAGTAAATTGCCAAAAGCCAAAAGAATAACTATAAGCTATTAATTCATATTTGAAGAAACCCCCAAAACACTGAGTCAATCCAATGCGCCATTTAGGAGCTTAGGATGTGTGAATTTAACTATAATGGCTATTGGAACCCTTCCCCTAAGATGAAATTACAAAGCGAAAACCTCATTTTTAGTCGATATGCTCTACTGATTGTGGGCATAGCCCACCTGAATTCAGTATTTCTCAAGCCTGGATAACTTCCAAACACTTAAAACAATCTTTATCTCATGCCTGAAAACAAATTTTTGACTTGCATGTAATCAAGGAAATCAAATTTCATGAAATCAAAGAAAGCAAATCGGGTCAAATAAAATTCTGATCTTCGAAACAGATCATATTTTGAGCAAGCAATCAAATCTACAAAAGTCTAATTCTAGACCCTAATAACATGATATTTTAATATCTACCTCATGTTTGACATTGTGTTGTTTCCTATAAATATGTATCTATGCAACACTTAAAATTATCCAACTCAAGTGTTATTTACCAAATTTTATTCTCCTAATTTGTCGGTGAGGGCTTTCTTGTTGTAAAAGGATTTCAACTCTAATTCAAGCCAGTCTATAAGAAGCCTGAAGATGACCTTCCTAACACCTTCAAGTGTCTTGACCATGGATTTGAGTGAGTTTGGATTTGGTGCTCTACTATGAAAGCTTCATTGCTTGACTACTGAGATCATCTTGCTCAACATTGAATTATTTTTATTATTAGATCATAAGAAACATTTTTTTTTGTTATGCAATTGTTTCCTTTGACAAGAGGTAGGGATATTAATGTAAGCTATAAGAAAAACTTATAGATTCTAATTTTATACATTCTAATTTTTTGTCATCAATGAAGACTATTCTATAGTCTACAATATTTCTAGGAACAAATCCACTATCAAGAACTGGATTCCTATAAATCATAAAATGAGCTAAACTAAAATCCTTGGCTATAATATGTATAACTTGCATATGAAAGAAAATTTGATTTATGTTAAAAATCCAAAAGAAAAGAACAACATATTTTCTTAATTTGATTAGTTGTGATGGTTGTTGATCCAACCGAAGTGGAGGAAATTATAGTGTTCCTCATTGTGTGAGTTGCAAGAACTCTATTCTTATTTCCATCCTAAAATGAAACAGAGACCAGAACAATGATCATAGATTGACATTAGTTTTAATCAAGTCTAAGCATCTAATATATAAATAAGAAATTTTTTGCCTTGGTTTAATTTTGTTTTTCCTCCCACCCTTGGCATTTCCCAGACCTAGTCGACCACTCCTACTGGAACCAAATCTGGTTAAGATCTCTTTGGTCGGCACTTTTCCCTCTATGTCTCTTTAAGTGTGCTTTCCTTTAGCCCCCTTAATTAGAGAAGTTCCAAGAGAAACTACCCCCCTTAGAATGCCACTTGTGTTAACTTCTTCAAATAGAATTTCTCTCTTTTTCACACATGTTGACCATACCTCATCTTTCACAAAAAATGATTAGCTTGCTCTGAAGGAACAATGGGATTATCTACAAGCAAAATAAGGAATGAATCAATTTATGTTACTCTTGAAAACTATTAAGTTAGAACTCAATTCACCACCTGCATCCATTTAAACAATATACTTCTTGAGGCCAAAACAGGGTAACAATACTTTGTAATATTTTAGAGAAAAACAACTTCTAATTTAATATCTATTCATAATACATGCCTACATCAATCATTTTTATGCCATTAGTATTAAGATAACAAGCATTGGTAGAAAATATCCCCCATAAACCAGAATGAAAGGGGAAATTTTAGAACACATATGCACCACACCTAATGGTTTGATACCTAAGAGAACTTGAGAATTTCCAACAAGTACATTTGCAGTGTCACCTTTGACATCATCACCCAGTAATTTTTGTCCATCTTCTTTGAGGATATTGAGAGCATTCTGTAAGGAAAGCAGAGGTGTGGAAACACTTTCCTAATGTCAAAACCACAGGGAAGAATGCAATGCAGGGCTTTTAATTTTTCAAATTACAATCTAATAAAGACACACATGAAAGATTTACAAAAATAGAGCAAATACTCAAAGACAATGAACAACAAATTTACGTGGGAAACCCTTACAGGAAAAAACCCACCACATCAAAGTGAATCTCTTTGTATTACAGTAACAAAATTTTACATACAATTCAAAGATACAACTCTCTAGTTTTCAGTTCTTAGAAGCTACATTCACTGTTCATCAGTTACAGAAAAAATCTCTCAACAATTCGATTCAAACCTCATTTTTTCTCAAATCAGAATTGATCTGCTTTTATTTTATCACATTTTGATTTTACCATCTGTGCATCCTTATCCACTAGATCTCCATCGAGGAAAGTTTCCATGTCATTTAAGATTTTTCCTTGCAAGCTATTTTTCTCTAGTGCCACAACAATTACAAAAACCCAACTGTCATCAGTTTGAAAATTTGCTTCTGCTGATTTGTCCATGATGCTCCACATAGGATGATCAATTTGGTCAAGGGTGATCAAACTTTTTTGGCATATCGGTGAGACACTAACAATGTCTCCCCGATGCCACAAAGTTTCTCTATTGATATCCACTTAAGTCTCCAACAGTTGGTAAGACAATCATAACGAGTGTCACATGTCATACCGAAACCATCGAAGTCCATTTCGTTCCTATCGGCAAGAGTTTCATTTATCAGCGAGACTCATATCGAAAACCATAAGTCACAACGAACAGACATTCTTATCAGTGTGACATACTCATCTCGCCAACACCTCTCACTAAGTCTTTATGTTACATCGATGACCATTCGATATCGACAAGACTCATGTCTTTCGCCGTGAGGTTACACCGACCATGCCTTGTCATCCCGAGTCGGTGATACTTAAGTCTTTTGCTAAGACCTTACACCGGCCGAAGATGTCATACTGAAATGCCCAGTAGTTGGCGAGACTTATCGCCTTCGCCAGGACTTCATACCGAAGTCCTAAGTCACACCGATCGCTAATCACCAGTCGACAAGACTTATGTCTTTCGCTGAGACCACATATAGAGTGCCCATGTCTTGCTGAGTTGGCAAGACATTGTCTTCACCAAGACGTTTCTCTGAGAGCCCAAATTTATACCGAAGACCATCGGCGTGACTTACCCAAGTCGCCAAGACTTCTCAACGAAGTCTTTTGTTACCACGAAGACACCATGAGAACACTCCTATCGGCGAGACTTAGCTTCATCACTGAGACATCTCCCCGCGACCCGTGAGTTACTCCGATATTCGCTTTGACACCTGAGAGTAGCCTTTGTCGGTGAGACATTACATACTCACTAGGACATCTCACTGAAGCCCTAGCGTTAGCCTGATAAGATCAACTATTACCCAGAGTTCTACCGATCAACAAAAGGTCACAGTGAACACACAAGGTCACAGTGATAGACTTGTTGGCGAGACTTCAACCCTGTCATAGCGATAGGAGCATTTTAAGAGCTTCAAAACAGTTACTCGCCCAGACATGAACAATGTCACAGTGACTTTTCCCTTTAGGAGTTCCATGTCAGTAAGGATTGAGGCACATATTCCAACAAGCTCCCACTTGACGAAGATCTTACTGACACCTCCAGAGCATAAACAAACTACTAAAAATCATGGGCCAAGAGGCCCATCGAACTGGCACACCACCTGAAATTATCTATGCTCACAAGCTTTGTCAATGCATCTGCAACATTCTCAAGAGTATCCACTTTCTCCAAAGAGACCTTCCCATCCTCCACCATATCTCGTACAAAGTGATATTGTACATCTATATGTTTTGTCCTGCCATGGAAAGTAGGATTCTTTGCCAAACATATAGCACTCTGTCTGTCACAATAAATAGTAATCTTTCCTGCATTAAAGCCAATGTTAGAACACAAATGTTTTAACCAGATAGCTTCTTTACAAGCATGTGTTGCTGCCATGTACTCTACCTCTGTAGTGGACAAAGCAACAATAGCTTGCCACTTGCTCATCCAACTTACTACACCACCATTCATCATGAAAATATATCCACTGGTGGATCTTCTGCCGTCAATGTCCCCTGCCCAATCAGAGTCCACATAACCTTGAATACTGAGATTTATCTGTGATTCAACCAAGTTACCATGGTAACACAAAGCAAAGTCTAAAGTGCCCTTCAGATATCTAAACACTCTCTTCATAGCATTTGAATGCATTCTTCCAGGATTTTCCATAAACCGACTAAGAACTCCTACTAGTTGGGAAATGTTTGGCCTTGTATAGACCATTGCATACATAAGGCTACCAACTACACTTGCATAAGGAACACTGGTCATGTCCTCCATCTCAGTAGGAGATTTTGGACAATCCTCAATAGATAGCTTTGTTCCCTGTGTAACTGGAACAACTAGCTATTTGCAATCAGTCATACAAAATCTCTCCAGAACAATCTTGACATACTTACTTTGACTGAGCCAAATCTTTCTATTCTTCCTATCCCTGGTTATTTCCATTCCCATAATATACCCTGCTGCACCAAGATCTTTCATTTCGAACTTTGCAGACAATTGAGACTTAAGATCATAAATCATTAGCTTACTATTTCCTATGAACAACATATCATCAACATAGAGTGCAATAATAAGGACTTGATCACTTTTAGCTTTGTAATACACACAGTGATCACATTTTGATCTTACAAATCCCAATGAAAAAAAAAATGTTTCAAACTTTTGGTACCACATTCTAGGGGACTATTTTAAACCATACAGAGATTTCTTTAACTTGCAAACCACTCTTTCTTTACCTTTTTCCACAAAGTGCTCCGGTTGGGACATATAAATTTCTTCTTCAAGATCACCATGAAGAAATATTGTCTTCAAATCCATCTGCTTAGTTTCTAAGTCATACGCTGCTACAAGTGACAAAAGAAATCTAATAGATATCAGCTTAGCTATAGGAGAAAATATTTCTCCATAATCAATTCCCTCTACCTGGGAATACCCTCTCACAACTAGTGTTGCTTTATATTTTTCCACATTGCCGTCCAGACCTATTTTCTTTTTAAAAACCCATTTGCAGCCCACAACTTTTCTGCCTTTAGGAAATGGCACCAAACTCCAGGTATCATTCTTTTCTAATGATGCCATCTCTTTGTTCATGGCTTCCAACCAAGAGTTTGAATCAAACATTTTAAATGCCTCTTTCACAGTCCTAGGTTCATCAGTGCTAGAAATTAAAGCATAGGCACAAGTAGACTCAATTAAAGAAAACCCATACCCATCAGGTTGCTTTCTTTCATGAGTTGACCTCCTCATAGGCTAAGGCTGAGGTGGTTCTTCATCTTCATCAAAACTTTCAGAACTACTTGAGCTCTCCTCAGTATCAGGTATATTTTGATTTTTCAATTCCCCTTTATCTGGTGTCAGAGGAATTAATGCTACATCCTTTTCATTTTCTGATTTCTTCTCTGACTGCAGATTCAAAGTAGAAGGTTTCAACTCATGAAAGATAACGCTTATGTTGTGCAAAACCTTCTCAGTCTCAGGATTTCAAAGCTTGTATCCTTTTATGCCAGCACTATAGACTATAAATATACACTTTACAATTTTTCTTTTCAACTTGGATCTTTTTTCAAATGGCACATGTGCATATGCCTCATAGCCAAAGACACGAATGTGTCTAAGAGAAGGCTTCTTTCCAAACCATGCTTCCAAAGGTGTCTTCTCAACAAGAGAAGAGTTAGGAGAGTGATTTTCCAAGTAACATGCTGTAGAGACTACTTCAGCCTAGAACTTCTCCTCCAAGCCAACACTGCTTAGCATACTTCGTGCTCTTTCCATTATTGTCCTATTGAACCTTTCAGCAACTCCATTTTGTTGTGGAGTGTAAGGTGTAGTCTTGTGTCTTTTGATCCCATGATCTTTATAGTACCTTTCAAATTCATCTGAACAAAACTCACCGCCATTGTCAGTCCTTAAACATTTTATTTTTCTACTAGTCTAATTTTCTACAAGGTTTTTAAATTCCTTAAACTGACTGAACACTTCTGATTTACTTTTCAAAAAATATACAAATGCTCTTCTTGAATAATCATCAATAAATGACACATAGTATCTTGATTTAGACAAAGAAGGAACATTCACTGGACCAAACACATCATAATGCATATAATCAAGAAAACTAGAAGTTTTGTGAGGATTGGAATAAAATGAAACATGATGCTGCTTTCCATATATGCAATGTTCACAAAAATCAAACTCAAAGTTACAATCTTCAAGCCCTTCTACCAGGCTTTTATTTTTCAAGGTTTTTAAACCTTTATCACCAATGTGGCCTAGCCTATATTGCCAGAGCATAGTCTTCTCTGCTGGAAGTTTAATCTCCATGGAGTTTACACCATCAGGAACATTTTCCTTATTTTCTTCATGAGCAACCTTAAGTGACTTTGTAGAGACACTGTTGTATTGAATAGCCAGTGCATCCAGCTTGTACAAAGTACCAATTCGAGCACCCCTAGCCAACACCATAGACCCTCTACTCATCTTGTAGCCATTTCCATAGAATGTGAATTACACTCCAATATCATTCAACTTACTTACAGAAAGTAGATTTTGAGCCAAACCTTGTATATGCATCACATCATTGATTCCCTTCACTCTTCCATCAGGGAATTGAATTTTGACTCTTCCATGACCAACAATTTCCAAAGATGAATCACTTGCCAGGTACACCTTTCCACCATTGTATTCTTCATACTTCGTGAACCATTCTCTATGAGATGTCATGTGGAAAGATGCTCCAGAATCAATCAGCTAGACATCATCTGATGCCCGTGTAGCCAAGGCTGCAATGAAGGCATCTACATCACTATGAGAAGAATCATTTCTAGAAGAGTTCTTCTTTTTCTCCTCCTTGCAGTCCTTTCAGACATGACCAGGTTTCCCACAGTTCTAGCACTTCACCTTGGACTTCTTGCTAGGAGACTTTGATCTCCCTTCTTATTTCAATCTGGAATTCTTGTCCTTCTTCTTGCCTTTCTCCTTTGGTCTACCTCTGATAGCCAGAGCCTCCTTTGCCATCTCAGATGATTTTCTTCTCATTTCTTCAGATAATAGAGAAGCAACAACATCTTCCATCTTGAATGTGGATGTTGTACTCCCAATGGCCATCACCAAATGATCCCAAGAATCAGGAAAAGAACACAACAACAGCATGCAACGATCTTCATCTTCAATATTCACACCAATAGATGTCAACTGAGCAATCAACATGTTGAAAGCATTTAAGTGATTAGCAACAGACCCTCCTTCTTGCATTCTCAAAGAGTATAGCTTCTTCCTCAAGAATAACTTGTTCACCAAGGACTTGCCTTGATAAATTGATGCTAATCTTTTCCACAAGGAAGATGTTGTATTTTCTTCATGTACATTCAGAAGAACAAAATCTACTAAACAGAGCCTTATCAGCCCTTTTGATTTTCTATCAAATAGGTCCCAATCCTCTTGCTTCATGCCTTGAGGCATTGTTCTAGACACATCAATCCAAAGATCACGATCCACTAACAGATCTTCCATCTTGAGTTTCCATAGCTCAAAATTGCTACCATTGAATTTCTCTATCTCCATCTTTTCAGATGTGCTTGCCATCTTAATCTGTAATTAAATTATCAGACCTCTACTAGACTCCCACTGAAAAAGATTTAACACAAAAAACCCAACCCACTCACAAGGATACCACAACTGGCCAGGCTCTGATACCACTTGTAAGGAAACGAGAGGTGCGGAAACACTTTCCTAATGTCAAAACTATAGGGAAGAATGCAATGCAGGCCTTTTAATTTTTCAAATTACAATCTAATTAAGACACACATGAAAGATTTAAAGAAATAGAGCAAATACTCAAAGACAATGAACAATAGATTTACGTGGGAAACCCTTATGAGAAAAAACCCACCACACCAAACTGAATCTCTTTGTATTATAGTAACAAAATTTTACATACAATTTAGAGATACAGCTCTTTCGTTTTTAGTTCTCAGAAGCTACATTCATTGTTCATCAGTTACAAAAAAAATCTTTCAACAATTCAATTCACTCATTTTTTCTCAAATCAGAATCGATCTACTTTTATTTTATCACATTCTGATTTTGCCATCTGTGCATCCTTATCTGCCAGATCTCCATCAAGAAAAGTTTCCATGTCGTTTTAGATTTTTCCCTGCAAGCTATTTTTCTCTAGTGCTGCAACAGTTACAAAAAACCAACCGTCATCATTTTGAAAATCCACTTCCGCTAATTTTTCCATGATGCTCCACATAGGATGATCAATCTGGTAAAAGGGAGATCAAACTTTGTTGGCATATTGGTGAGACACTAACAGTGTCTCCCCTATGCCACAAAGTTTCTCTATCGATATCTGCTTAAGTCTCCAATAGTCAGCAAGACAATCATAATGAGTGTCACATGTCATACCGAAACCATTGAAGTCCATTTTTTTCCTATCGGCAAGAGTTTCCTTTATCAGTGAGACTCATATCGAAAACCATAAGTCACAACGAATAGACATTCTTATCGGCGTGACATACTGATCTCACCAACACCTCTCACCGAGTCTTTATGTTACATCGATGACCATTCGATATCAGCAAGACTCATGTCTTTTGCTGTGAGGTTACACTAAGCATGCCTTGTCATCCCGAGTCGGTGAGACTTAAGTCTTTTGCTAAGACCTTACACCGGCTGAAGATGTCATACTGAAATGCCAAGTAGTCGGCGAGACTTATCGCCTTCGCCAGGACTTCATACCGAAGTCCTAAGTCACATTGATTGCTAATCGGCAGTCAGCAAGACTTATGTCTTTCTCCAAGACCACATACTAAGTGCCCATGTCTTTCTGAGTTGGAAAGACATTGTCTTCACCAAGACTTTTCTCCGAGAGCCCAAAGTTTTACAGAAGACTATCGGCGTGACTTACCCAAGTCGCCAAGACTTCTCAACGAAGTCTTCTGTTATCGCAAAGATACCACAAGAACACTCATGTCAGCGAGACTTAGCTTCATTGCTGAGACATCTCCCCACGACCTGTGAGTTACTCCGATATTCACTTTGACACCCGAGAGTAGCCTTTTTCAGCGAGACATTACATACTCGCTAGGACATCTCATCGAAGCCCTAGCATTAGCCCGATAAGATCAACTATCGCCCAGAGTTCTACCAATCGACAAAAGGTCACAACGATAGACTTGTCAGAAAGACTTCAAGCCTGTCACAGTGATAGGAGCATTTTAAGAGCTTCAGAACAGTTAGTCTCCCAGACATGAACAATGTCACAGTGACTTTTCCCTTCAGGAGTTCCATGTCAGTAAGGATTGAGGCACATATTCCAACACATTCTTTCTTTTAAATATTCATCTGAAAAGGAGCTTTTATAGGTGTTCAAGTGGACTTAAACCCTTGATGCCTTTAATGGAAGCCTTAATCTTACCTACAAAGAAGAACTCTATAGCAATGGGGCATGTCGCCTTGTATCACACAAGAAAAAAAAAGAAAAAATAAGCATATAGATCAATCTTTCAGATGTTTAAAGTGTCATGTTTTCCTTGTTTGCATGCAAAATGTGAGAGTATAGATAGGGCACATGAACAACTTTGAAGAATACCATGTTCCAATGGAAGATCCATGCGCAATGAGACAATCTCTACCCCGGCTTAATATGTTTTACAAACTCTGACTAGGGTGGAATATGTTGAGTGAATGCCTAAAGAGAAGGTATCAGAACATATGAAAGTGGCTAAAGGACGATGGCAGGATGTGCTAAGGCATAATGAAAGGAAAGATGGAAGGTGAACCTTGGTGTGATTTTTGTGAGGTTGTTATTCCAGCCAACCCACCTTAATCCCTAGTAGGATGTTGATGAACCAACATGTTCTTGACAATAGAAAGAGTTAGTAAAACATTTTTAGAGTGTAGTTAGTAACATGAATTGATTTTGACTTGCAATATTTACTTGCTAATCGAAGTTTACTAATGGAAAAATAATAGGAAATTTGGCAAAAACTCGAATCATAATTTTTTAAATAACATTTAATTGAACAAAGAAAATAAATGACATTGACTTAGATAAATTTGTTAAAAACTCAAAAAGACTTGTCTAGAATTGGCAATATTTTAGGGCATGAAAAATGAAAAAAGGAAAAGATATTTGAATTATTTAAACATATCTGTAACATGTGTAGGCTGATATGTATAAATATAGTACTAGCTAGAGTTATGGGCATGTTTTTCTTGAAGCCTCACCATTTGACTTTCAACATTTCCAAGTCCCAGTCATAAACTAGGTAAGTTTAGGGCTTAAAGCAAATCTTGATTTCTTTGCTTCATTGCTCATTTACCTAAAAAATAACAAACATATTTAATTATTATTACAAACCTTGACAAGAATACGAAAATATACAGATTGATTATATGCTTCGTATTTTGTATTAAGAAGCTATCACACGTCTAATATTGTATCATTTTTTTAATAAAATGCTTATAAATTCAACTATAAGCCTAGTATCGAATTTGTAAGAATTCTATACATCTACAATTGACATAACCATTGCAAATTCTTTGAATGCAAGTGCTAATAAAATATTGAATTCCATAGGTTGGAGGCCATGATTAAAAAAGTCAACAACTAAGTATATTTTCCCAATTATGAATAAATTAAAATTTATGGAAAGTGGGGTTGAGGTTACCAATGAAAGCGGAGACCGATGATGGAATAAAATAATAGAGAGGAGATGAATGGGTAGGAAAAGGAATTAAGGCTCTTGTATCAAGATCGTGGGGAGCGAGGTGGGAAGAACCAGTTGAGAAAATGCAGGTAAAGATTTGGAGGTCAGTGGGGACATCAAATCTCCATTAATAAAAGGATCGTTCAAAAAAATTGAAATATTGTCCATACATATGAGGAGGTGGTTTGAGAATGGTGAAGACCAAAATTTGAAGAGGCAGAATAATTCACATAGCAGCTCAAAGGACTATGGAAGGCTGTCTCAAGGAGTGGCCGTGAGTGCCTCAGTAAAGACAATGATTCTACGGAGAAAATCAAGTTATTACTTGTATGTAACCTCCAAAACATTATTTTTTTGTTGTTTTCCCAAGAAATTTTTAAGCCTTCGTGTTCTAGAAAAGGAAATTGTGTCAAACATAGACCAATTAGCTAAACATTATTACCTCCAAAACATTATTTTTTTCTTGCTTTCCCAAGAAATTTTTAAGCCTTCGTGTTATAGAAAAGGAAATTGTGTCAAACATAGACCAATTATCTAAATGAAATGTAGTAGCAAATTCCAAGTGAAGGTAGAATAGTATGGAAGACATCTGATCTATAGCAGCCCTGGTACCTTTGATGATATACCTTAACAGAAAGAGATGAGGCCATTCAAAGATGTGAAAAGTATGTCGGTTCCTAAAATGATGGGGGATTTGAGCAAAGGAAGGAACAAGATGGTTGTCATGACAACGTTTCATGAAGGCCAGGTTTGTAATCCTCTAAGTATGTTTCATCCTCAAATTGTTAAGAAGATTTGGTTTAAAACAAAATGTGGGTTGTTATGGGCTATTTGGTATTTGATATAGTAACGATTGCATGGGTAGTTACCCTATCGAATTGAAGCTAATCATTGTATTCAAATGGTTCATTGGAAATCACCTATAACAGAGGGGTGATTGATGTCAAGTGTTACCTAATATTGTGAAGAAGATAGATGACAATATGACTAAGGTCATAAGGTGGTAAATGTCATAAGCTACTTCTTCCTAGGTGGAAAAACTTATTGTCAATGGCCTATAGGTGATTGAAGTTGGAAACCACTAGGTTGGATGGGTTCACTAATTGTGGAAAGCTTTGGGATGGGAGATGGACCCACAGTGTAGTATGAGATGCATTGAAGCCTCTTCCCAGTTGTCAGGTTGTATACTTGTCCTTGTTGGGTGGACCCCTGGTGTAATATGAGATGCATCAAATGCTCTTCATAGTTGTTTGATGGTGCAGAAGATTGAAGAAAAGGATGGACCCATGGTTTAGTGTGCAATGCACTAATATTCATTTCTATTTTGGATGCACTGAGGGCAAGTGTGTGCTAGCCAATGTGATGTGTCAGCCAGCCACTACATCACATGTATATGTGATGTCTTGGAGCTATTCATTGTGTATATGTGATATGATTTGGAGCTAGTCACTATGTATATGTGATGTATGTTGGAGCCAATCACTATTGTACTTGTGATATGCATATGAGTGAACCATTGTTGTACTTGTGATGTGCATATGAGCTAGTCAAGGTTGTACTTGTAATGTGTATGAGCTAGTTACCTTATATATATGTGATGTATGCTCACGATAGTCATTGTGTATGTGATCTTTGAATTATTGTATGGTATGGTCCCTATGTTTTTATGTGTGTTCAATAATTAGTAATGTTTAGTATCGACCCAAACATGGTGGAAAAGTTATTATTATATTATAATTGGGCTAAGTTGATAACTTATACTTAATGAATATTCATAATTTAAATCATAGCTAATGAAACTACAAAGCCTTTGATTTCCCATGAGGGGATACGTAGGCAAGTTCACCATGAACCCTCAAGGGTTAGGTCTGGGTCTAGGAATAATCCTAGCCGCAAAAGATTAACACTTTTGAGTGTAAGCATATAAGTGTGACAATTGATTTTTTGTCACTATGATGAATGAAGAAAATTTGAAATTAACACTTCAAATTTTGATGAAATATTCTTGGTTGATTAAGTTGGTAATTGCGGTGAATTGTTTAAAAAATATATTGTAGTGCCTGAAGGACAAATTTTACACTATCATAAATAATGTCTTTACAATTATCACTTGAGAAAACTTATCATAATCATATTAAATTTTACAATCCTATAATCATATTGCATCTTATATTAACTTGTATCCCTCACTTCAAACTCATAAAACATACAATTTAGCATTCTTAAATTTTTTCAAAATTCTCTACCAAATACATGAAATGCAATGCTTAAAATGACTTAAAAACCACTTATGATTACAAACCTAGAGTGTTAATTTTTATTACTTGAAAAAGAGCCATCTCCTTCACTTGTCATTGAGGTTTAACTATCAATCTTGTAGCATATGATCTACTAGCAATAAGTGTCTACTGGGTTAAAGATCTAATGGATATCACTTAGTGCTCAAAGATAACTAATGGAGTTTAATTTGGTTGCTGAGGCATCTTGTCTACTAGCTAATGAAAAGGAAAATTTTCACCTTGTGGTGTTGTCCCATGGGTAAAAATTTGATAAATGTTCTTTGTTTGCAAGGCTTAGCCTTACCCATGCTTGTAAGCTTGTGTGTATTCTAACTTCTAATGCCTCAAATCATAATCTCCAATAGACATGCACTCATAACAAAAGCATATTATACATCATGCATCTATGGTAAGATCATAGGTGGTATCCTCAAAATCCAATCCTTTTGACTCTTCTTCTTCTTGAGCTTTGAATTACTCATATCCCAGGTCCTCCTCACTCACAGACAATTTCTATTTTCCTTTTTTTCTCTTTCGAGGCCACCTTCGCCAGACGGGCCAACCATGTTCCCCCACTACCACCACTCCCTTTCCCTTGTAACATTTCACTTGCCTCCTCCTTTTGGTTGCCTTCCTTAGAGATATGAATTACATCTCTAGCATTAATGTCACATCTGAGTTTCTTAGCTTTCAAGGGTTCCAACATCAAAGGAGATGTTTCCTCTTTTCAAACGCTGCTCTGATCAGTTGTAATTCAATACTTCTCAAATCCAAACTCTTCTACAATAGAGGGGTAGAAGAATTAGACACATTAGCCATAAGGGAGTTGCTTTTGGAAAGGATTAGCACATGTCTAGCAGTAATAACCAGAGGGTGGCAGGGAATTTGATAATCAACTAGGGGCTCAGTAGCATTAGGGTTTTCCTCTCCCAGTTGTTCTACATTTTCCTCAACAACCCTATCTAGGTTATCATTCCTAGAATTCAAAGGATTTCCATGAGGGTTTAGGGCTAGGGCATATTTATACAACATGAGCATAAGACCCTGGTGAAGGGGAGATGTGGCTCCTTTTTCTATGTTAAGCTGCATGGAGGATAACAGGTAAAATGGTAAATTTATGCACTCCCCATGCCAAATATGGTTTAATAGAAGGAAGTAATACACATGAATTGACATGTACCAATCCTCAAGAGTAAAATAATGCATTAAAAATAGACTCACAAGAGAAAAAGGAGGAGGAATTTTGAGTCTGGCATACCCATTCTGGAATTGTTTGAGATTTTCACCTTCTTGAAGAAATTTATCAACAAATTTTTGGCAGTCCATGCCACTTTTTTTAGCTATTTTCAGCCTAGAATTTTTTAACCTCATAGTTTCAGCAATGAAACAAGTGGTGACCTCAAAATTCACAACACCTATAGTGATTTTTCCTTTCCTCCATGAATTGGTGAATTTCGTCATTGAACTCTCATTGTAACCTTTGAGAGATTGGAAGAATGGGATGATTCATGCATTCTCAAACATCCTCTAGAGGTCCATATTCTATTTGAGGGCTTGGTAGTTAGGTGGCTCAGTTATTTTCCTTCGTCTGCCCATTTGGTTATTTCAAAATTCTCTACCAAATACATGAAATGCAATGCTTAAAATGACTTAAAAATCACTTATGATTACAAACCTAGAGTGTTAATTTTTACTACTTGAAAAAGAGCCAACTCCTCCGCTTGTCATTGAGGTTTAACTATCAATCTTGTAGCATATATGATCTATTAGCAATAAGTTTCAACTGGGTTAAATATCTAATGGATATCACTTAGTGCTCAAAGATAACTAATCGAGTTTAATTTGGTTGCTGAGGCATCTTGTCTACCAGCTAATGAAAAGGCAATTTTTCACCTTGTGGTGGAGCTGTCCCATGGGTAAAAATTTGATAAATGTTCCTTGTTTTCAAGGCTTAGCCTTACCCATGCTTGTAAGCTCGCGTGTATTCTAACTTCCAATGCCTCAAATCATAATCTCCAATAGACATGCACTCGTAGCCAAAGCGTATTATATATCATGCATCTATGGTAAGGAGAAAAAGTATGGTACTATGTTCTTATGGATAGGGAAAGGAGAGTATATTAAACACATGAAATATGAATATAATAAATGAATGTGTATGTTGTGTTTTGTTTTCAATCCAAACTTCAAAGATGCATATATAGTTTCATTACTACCTCTTATATATATATATATATATGCATATGTATATATATATATGCATATGTATATATATATATGCATATGTATATATATATATGTATGTTGATCTATTGTATGTGCAATGGAAAGTAGACAAAGACTAACATAGTTTACCAAAAATGTATGGTACTATATTCTTATGGACAAAAAAATGAGAACTTGTATTAAACACAAGCAAGATGAATATAAACATTGAAGATGTATGCTTATGTGTTTTATTTGCAATCCAAACTTGAGAGATACATGCATAGTTTCATGACTATGTATTTTATTTATGTATGTATATATGTATAGATATATGTATATGTGGAGATCATATATAAATGTATAAATATATATACATATATATCTATACATACTTACATACATACATACATATACATATATATACATACATACATACATACATGCATACATGCATAAATACATACATACATACATGCATACATACATAAATACATATATTTGTGATATATGTAATTACAATTAAATGTAATCTGATAAGTAAAGAATAAAAGTTACAAATTTCATACTATATATGTATGTTTTTTGTTGTAAATGTGCAATTGAAAGTAGACAAATACAAACATAGTTTATAGAAAATGCATGGTACTGTGTTCTTATGGATAGTGCAAGCAAATTAATTTAAACAAAGGTAAGAAAAATATTAAAAATGAACATGTATTCTATTATGATAAGTTTTCAATTCAAACTTAATAGATACATACATAGTTTCATGACTATGAAAAACAAAAAAGTACATAGAAACATATTAAGCTTTTTTCATTCTATTAGCTTTTAGAAATACACAAATAAATACAATGTCATTAACCATAAAAAAGAGCCATGAATTTGAAACATATTTTAGAATTAGAAAAAGAAGGTGAGATGCCACAAATATATAGAGAGAATCATGAATGTAAGCCAAAGTTTTCACTTAAGTTTAAAGCAAAATTTCACAAATATATACACATTTTCTTGAATATAAAAGGGGATTTTATGAATGAATCAACAAGCCATTTAATAAATTACAATTTTCCTAAAATTGTAAAGGAGGTTTGTAAGATTTAAGCCAACAGGCAAAAAATCCTAAATTTAAAAATTATAAATAGACAATTCATGAATATAGTCATGGATCTTCTAATATATGTCATAAAAAGAAAGGGTTTTTAGACAAACACATGAATAATTGAAGATATTGGTCAAAATAGTGTGTGATATATTCTCTTAACTAGATAAATTCATGATTACAAACAAGATTTTTAAAATATAACCAAAAAAGTTGAATGTTTGTAGATTATATAGCCTAGTTGGGTATTTCACTGTATTAACTTAATGGTTTCATGATAATGGAACCTTAGATGGTTTTTGTAATGACGTGACAAAGATAGGAGTAATTGGGCAGGATAGATGAACACAAATACCTTTCTATGCAAAATGAAAGCAGAAATGATAGGTTGACATTACCCCAAACCATGGAGACTATAACATGATGGAGATGGAAACCGGCATGATGAGAAGTGATGAAATTGGTCAAAAAGGTGTGTAATATTACCCATAATCAAACAACTAAGATACCCTTCACTATTCAAGAAAAATGCTATGAAACCAAACTCACGAGTACCATTGTTTGCAATATGAAGGGAAAAATGATAGTTCAAATTATGTTACCTAAAACTATGGAGGGCATCTTAAAACCAACTCATATGAGGGTTTATTTGTGTTTGTTAAAATCGTGGAGAGTATGACCAACATGTAGACCATGAAGAATACCAAAAAATAGAGGGTGATAAACAAAAATAGTGTGGGAAAAAATAAAAAGGTGTGTAAAATTACCCATAATCAAACAATTAAGATACCCTTCAAGATTCAAGAAAATACTATGAAATCAAACTCACAAGTAACATCGTCTACAATATGAAAGGAAAAATGATAGTTAAAATGATGTTACCTAAAACTATTGAGGGCATCTAAAAACTAACTCATGTGAGGGTTTACTTGTGTCTATTAAACTTGTGGAGAGCATGACCAACATGGAGACCATGAAGAATACAAAAAAATAGAGGACGATAAATGGAAATAGCATGGAAAAAAACAAAATGGACGAACCCAACCTAGAATTTAATTGATACATGTAAGGAGGCTATAGTTTGGTAGATGGAAAACCTTGCATGTGGCATTATGAACATTTAACACCACTAGTGTGAACTTCAAACACATTAAAATAAATTTTATACATTCAAAAGTGGGCTATCATTTTTTATATGTAAATGTAATTACACCCTAATATGATCATTAATTGGGTATTTTAAAAAATTAATTTGTAAACGAGGTTTGTAAGATTTAAGCCAATAGGAAAAAAACTCTAAATTTAAAAATTATAAATAGATGCTTCATGAATATAGACATGGATCTTCTAATATATGTCATAAAAAGCAAGGGTTTTTAGAAAATAGCCATACATGTTTAGGGTTTCATAATAATAATTACTCAAGTAGAAAAACACATGAATAATTGAAGATATTGGTCAAAATAGTGTGTGATATATTCTCTTAACTAGATAAATTCATGATTACAAACAAGAGTTTTAAAATATAACCAAAAAAGTTGAATGTTTGTAGATTATATAGCCTAGTTGGGTATTTCACCGTATTAACTTAATGTTTTCATGATAATGGAACCTTAGATGGTTTGTGTAATGACATGACAAAGATAGGAGTAATTGGGCAGGATAGATGAACACAAATACCTTTCTATGCAAAATGAAAGCAGAAATGATAGGTTGACATTACCCCAAACCATGGAGATGGAAACCGACATGATGAGAAGTGATGAAATTGGTCAAAAAGGCATGTAAAACTACCCATAATCAGACAACTAAGATACCCTTCACTATTCAAGAAAAATGCTATGAAACCAAACTCACTAATACCATTTTTTGCAATATGAAGGAAAAAATGATAGTTCAAATTATGTTACCTAAAACTATGGAGGGAATCTTAAAACCAACTCATATGAGGGTTTATTTGTGTTTGTTAAAATTGTGGAGAGTATGACCAACATGGAGACCACGAAGAATACCAAAAAATGGAGGGTGATAAACAAAAATAGTGTGGGAAAAAATTAAAAAAGTGCGTAAAATTACCCATAATCAAACAATTAAGATACCCTTCACGATTCAAGAAAATACTATGAAATCAAACTCACAAGTAACATCATCTACAATATGAAAGGAAAAATGATAGTTAAAATGATGTTACCTAAAACTATGGAGGGCATCTAAAAACTAACTCATGTGAGGATTTACTTGTGTCTATTAAAATTGTGGAGAGCATGACCAACATGGAGACCATGAAGAATAACAAAAAATAGAGGACAATAAATGAAAATAGCATGGGAAAAAACAAAATGGATGAACCCAACCTGGAATTTAATTGATACATAAGGAGGCTATAGTTTGGGAGATGGAAAACCATGCACGTGGCATTATGAACATTTAACACCAATAGTGTGAACTTCAAACACATTAAAATAAATTTTATACGTTCAAAAGTGGGCTATCATTTTTTATATGTAAATGTAATTACACCCTAATATGATCATTAATTGGGTATTTAAAAAAATTATTGGTGATGAAAGCAAATGGTAATTGGGTCACTAGAGAGCACATATTGGACATCAAGTCTAAAGGGTCACTTTTTTACCTTTGCAAGTTTAGTGAACACTCTCACATTCATAGGAAATCCCTAAAATCTAAAAGAATAGCTATAAGCCATTAACTCACATTTGAAGAAAACCCAAAAAAAATTGATTCAATCCAATGCACCATTTAGGAGCTTAGGGTGTGTGAAGTTAGCTATAATGACTACTGGAACCCTTCGACCCTAAGATGATTAAAAAAGCCAAAACCTCATTTTTAGTTGATATGCTATATTGATTGTGGGCACAACCCACTAAAATTCAGTATGTCTTAAGCTTGAATAATTTCCAAATACTTAAAACAATCTTCATCTCATGCCCAAAATTTTATTTTTGACTTGCATGTAATCAAGGAAATCAAATTGCATGAAATCAAATAAAGAAAATTAGATCAAATGAAATTAGATCTTCGAATTGGATCATATTTTTAGCAGGCAATCAAATCTACGAAAGTCTAATTCAAACTTAATAATATGATATTTTAAGATCTACCTCATATTTGACATTGTGTCATTTCCTATAAATATGTATTTATGCAATGCTTAAATTTATCCATCTCAAATGTTTTTCACCAAATCTTGTTCTCCTAATTTGTAGGTGAGGGCTTTCCTGCTGTAAAAGGATTCCAATGCCAATTCAAGCTAGTCTAAAAGAATCCTAAAGATGACCTTCTTATCACCTTCGAGTGTCTTGACCATGGATTTGAGTGATTTTGGATCTAGTGCTCTGTTATGAAAGCTTCATTGCTTGAATACTAAGATCATCTTGCTCAACATTGAATTATGGTTGTTTATCTTTAGATCATAAGAAACATGTTTTTTTTGTTGTACAATTGTTTCCTTTGACAATAGGTAGGGCTATTGATGTAAGATATAAGCAAAACCTGTAGATTCTTTTTTTTGTCATTAATGAAGACTATTCTATAGTCTACAATATTTCTAGGAACAAATCCACTATCAAGAACTAGATTCCTATAAATCAAAAACTGATCTAAAAGAAAATCCTTGGCTATAATATCTATAACTTGCATATGACAGAAAATTTGATTTATGTTAAAAATCCAAAAGAAAAGAAAAATAGAATTTCTTAATTTGATTTGTTGTGATCGTTGTTGATCCAATCAAAGTGGAGGAAATTATAGTATTCATCATTATCTAAGTTGCGAGAACTCTATTCTTATTTCCATCCTAAAATGCAATAGAGACCACAACAATGATCATAGTTTGGCATTAGTTTTAATCAAGTCTAACAATGTCATCTATCTGAGCAATATTTTTCCTTGGTTTAAGTTTATTTTTCCTCTCACCCTTGGCATTGCCTAGACTTGCTCAACCACTCCTATTGGAACCAAATCTGGTTAACATCTCTTTGGTTTGCAATTTTCCCTCTATGTCTCTTTTAATGCACTTTCCTTTATCCCCCTCAAGTGGACTTGTCCCAAGAGAAACTACACCCCTTAGAATGACACTTTTTTTAACTTCTTCAAATAGAATTTCTCTCTTTTTCACACATGTTGACCATACCTCATCTTTCACAACACTAGGATTAGATTGATCTAAAGGAATAGTAGCATTATCTGCAATCACAATGAGGAATGAATGCATTTTATGTTACTCATGAAAGGTAATAAGTTAGAACTCAATCCACCACCTGCATCCATTTAAACAATATACTTCTTGAGGCCGAATAAGGGTAACAATACTTCGTAATATTTTAGAGAAAAATAACTTCTAATTTAATATCTATTCATAATACATTCCTACATCAATCATTTTTATACCATTAGTATTAAGATAACAAGCATTGGTAGAGAATACCCCCCCTAAACCAAAATATAATGGGAAATGTTAGCTAGCACACATATGCAACACATTTGATGGTTTGATACCTGAGAGAACTTGAGAATTTTTAGCAAGTAAATTTGTTGTGTCAACTCTAACATCATCACCCAGTAATTTTTTATCCATCTTCTTTGAGGATATTGAGAACATTCTTTCTTTTAAATATTCATTTGAAAATGATCTCTTTCTAGTTATTCAAGCAGACTTCACCCCTCAATTCCTTCAATGGAAGCCTTTCTCTTACGTAAAAAGAGGAACTCTATAGCAATGGGGTCTACTGCCTTCTACCACACAAGAAAAAACAAGAAAAAATAAGCGTATAGATCAATCTTTCAGATGTTTAAAGTGTTAAGTTTTCCTTGTTCACATGCAAAAATTTGAGAGTATAGATAGGGCACATGAACAACTCTGAAGAATACCATGTTCCAATGGAAGATCCACACGCATAGGGACAAGCTCTACCTTAACTTTTAATAGGTTTTCCAAACTCTGACTAGGGTGGAATATGTTGATCGAATGCCTAAAGAGGGGACACAAGAACATATGATTCAAGTGGCTGGAGGATGATGGAAGGATGTGCTAAGGCATAATGGAAGGAAAGAAGGAAGGTGAACCTTGGTGTGATTTTTGTGAGGTTATTATTCTAGCCAACCCACCTTACTCCCTAGTAGAATTATGATGAACCAACAAGTTCTTGACAATAGAAAGAGCTAGTAAAACATTTTTTGAGTGTAGATAGTAACATGAATTGATTTTGACTTGCAATTTTGATCTGCTAATTGAAGTTTACTCATGGAAAAAAACTTAGGAAATTTGGAAAAAACTTGAATAACAATTTTTTAAATAAAGATCTAACTGAACAAAAAAAATAAATGACATCGACTTAGATAAATTTGTTAAAAACTCAAAAAGACTTGTCTAGAATTGGCAATATTTTAGGGCATGAAAAATGAAAAAAAATGAAAAGAGATTTGAATTATTTAAACATGTCTACATGTGTAGGCTGATATGTATAAATACAGTACTAGCTGGAGTTATGGGCATGTTTTTCCTAAAGCCTCACCATTTGACTTTCTCCATTGCCAAGTCCCAGTCATAAACTAGATAAGTTTAGTGTTTGACACTTGAATATTGTTTTCTTTGCTTCATTGCCCATTTACCTAAAAAATAAAAAATATATTTAATTATTATTACAAACCTTGACAAGAATAAGAAAATACATAGATAGATTATATGCTTCACATTTTGGATTAAGAAGTTATCACATGTCTTAACATTGTATCATTTTTTTAATAAAATGCTGATAAATTCAACTATAAGCCTACTATAAAATTTATTATAATTTTATATAACTACAATCGACATAAACATTGCAACTTCTTTTAATACAAGTGCTAGTAAAACATTAAATGTCATAGGTCTGAGGCCATGATTAAAAAAGTCAACAACAAAATATATTTTCCCAATTATGAATAAATTTATATTTATGGAAAGTGGGGTTGGGGTTACCAACCTAGCCAATCAAGGTGGAGATTGATGATGGAATAAAAGAATAGACAGGAGATGAATGGGTAGGGAAAGGCATCGAGGGTCTTGTATCAAGATCATGGGGAGTCGTATGGTTAGAGAGATGTAAGAGAAATATTTGAGAGATCTGCAATGGGCGTGGAGCGCAAGGTGGGAAGAACAAGTTGAGAAAAGGCTAGTAAAGATTTGGAGGTCAGTGGGGACATCAAATCTCAATTTATAAAAGGACCATTCAGAAAAAATAAAATATTTTACATACATATCAGGACATGGTCAGAGAATGGTGAAGACCAACATTTGAAAAGGCAGCATCATTCACATAGCAGCCCAAAGGACTATGGAAGGTTGTGTCAAGGAGTAGCCACGAGTGCTTGAGTGGAGACAATAATTATGCGGAGAAAATTGAGTTATTGCCTTTATGTAACCTCCAAAACTTTCTTTTTTTCTTCCTTTCCCAAGAGATTTTTAAGCCTTGAGTTCTAGAAAAGGAAATTGTGTTGAACATAGACCAAATATCTGAATGAAATGTAGCAGCGAATTCTAAGTGAAGGTAGAATAGTATGGAAGAAATTTGGTCTATAACAGCCTTGGTACCTTTAATGGAATACCTTAATAGAAAGAGACAAGGCCGTTCAAAGATGTGAAAAGTATGTCAGTTCCTAAAATGATGGGGAATTTGAGCAAAGGAAGGAACAAGATCATTGTCATGACAACGTTTCAGGAAGGCCAAGTTTGTAATCCTCAAGTATGTTTTATCCTCAAATTGTTGAGAAGCTTTCGTTTGAAACAAATTTCCCTAGCAAGAAGGGTGTCGATTGCAGGAATGAGTTTCCACACAGTCCACCAGTCCTACAAAACTTAACTACTAGAACTTTCAATTATTTTAGAGTCTGCAACAATAATTAAATTAATACCAAATTCATTAAGAGAAGCATAATTTTGTCAGGATTGAGTTCTATGTTTTTTATGTTGTCGAAGGTGAATTTGAAACTATCATAAATTATGTCTTTACAATTGACAAGAAAACTTATCATAATCATATTAACTTTTACATTCCTATAATCATATCGGATCTTATACTAACTTGTAACCCTCACTTTAAATGAACATAAAACAATATTTTGTCAAAAAATTGATCATTCTTAAAATTTCTAAAAATTCTCTACCAAATACATGAAATGCACTACTAAATTTCTTTGTAGATAGGCCAAAAAAATTTAAGATTTTCTTGAAAATCACTTATGACTAGCACTTGCACCAGGAGCGGTGTAACCGATAGAACATTATATGTATGTTATTAACATGCTTAGTGTATTTTTAATACTGTCCACATACCTTGGCTGGGATTTCATGTTTTTGCAAACAATCTGCGTGACTTGTCAATACATCCATATACTTGTATGCATAAAAACTCACCGCCAGGAGGATGAAAAAAAAGGAAAGGGGGTTCTAGGTCACGGGGAAGCTTTCTAACGAATTCCTGGTATTTTAAAAAAATTCTTAGGAATGCCACGTGCCTAAGTAAGCTGCCATGGAATTCACGTGTGGAGCTGCATGTCTTCTAGGCATAACACGTTTGGTTCAAATCATTACTAAAGCATTACGACCTGCATTTTTTTTGGACACCAAGTTTTGAGACTGTCATATTTTGATGTATGCCCATGAGACCACTATGCCCAATTGATTAAAAGAATGGGACTCTTTCATCTCCTGTAATCACCTGCAGACTTCGAATCATAATAAACATTAATTATGACTTCATACTAACTAGTTCGATCTATAGACATATTCCAATCTATTTAGGGTCATCATTTGCATATTTGATAAAAAAGGGTATGTATCAATTGATGATGTTGAAGTGGGTGTCAAAAATTAATCAAAGGCAAGTTTCTTTTAATCGCATGAAAATTATTTAGTTAAATCTTAATAAATCACCACACAATTCTAAGGGAAAATGTTTTTACATCTTTGATCCTTGACAGTGAATATGAAAATGTTAAAATGGATAACGACTCTTAGACAAATTCATAGCGCATGTATATTCCAGTCCAAGGCTTATGCAAATGCCTGTGATTTTTTTTGTGTAAGTAACCCACATATACCCTGACATTGTTACCACCGAATTTTACCACCATGTCTTTCTTGTTATTCATAGCTCTACAGAGGCTTCCAAAATTAACACCTATTGTTTAACAAAATACCCCAACCGAATGTGGATATTCATTCAAGGAATGCCATGATTAGAGAATATGCGAGGAGCAGGCAAGGGCAGAAAGCCATTGTTGTTTATCATGAAATGCGAATGCAAGCTACTCCAACGAAAAAAACTTTTGTGTTTGTTCTCGAGGCATGGTCTGCAAGAGGGAAAGTGCATCCATTCTCACATCCTCATCTATCATTTGCAGTGGGATGTTTTCGTGGCTACTGCTCTTGTAGTCATGTATGCCAAATGTGGCTCTATTGATAATAATGCTAAGTGTTTGACAGGATTCCCTTAAGATAAAGAGATGTAATTGCATGGAAAGCTATGATTGCAACTTATAAAAAGCATGGGGACGTGGATGAGATGTTGAGTCTTCTCAGGCGCATGCCCAATCCCACCTCCGTCAGCATCATCACTTTACTTTCTGCATTTGTGGATGCAGGCTTTCCGAAACAGAGCAAGCTCATTCATGGGTATGTTATCAGACTTGGTTTTCATACAAAGGTTTCTGTTATGAATGCTCTAATAGACATGTACCCTAAAATAGGCTGCATACAGATTTCTCTCTAAGTGTTTGACGAACTATCAGAGAATGAAAGAAATGTAGTGTCAGAGAGCTCGATGATTGTTGGGTTTGCATAAATTGGGCAGCCTAGAGAGGCCTTGACTTTGTTCTTTCAAAGGTAGCAAACAGCTATACAACCTAACCATGTCACTATACTCAATATTCTCCCAACCTGTGCTACTCTGGGAGCACTGCAACATATCCATTCAGCTCTTGCTTCACTCTATCTATAACAAACGAGAAAGTAAATTTATGATATCAGATTTTTTGTGATGGAGATAAGATTTCAACAATATTTTGGTGATTTGATTAAGTATGGGAGATCTAATTTGATTGCCTACTATTATAATTGTATCTTTTGTGAAAATTCTATTGCAGTTACTGATTATTAATCTCCTATCTAATACATAGATTATTTGACTTTGGAAAATTAATTCACATCAAACATTGAAAAATAACACAACTGTAACTTCACCAATAAAACTCATAGAAGTAGAGAAGAAATCATGCACAATAATAAACACAATATTTTTGGACAAATTGTCCGTGGAAAAACCCCGAAGGGAAAACCACTACTGCAAATGAGGAATTATATTAAACTTTAGCAAATTAAGGAATACAAAAACTGCTTACCTTTTACTGGCAGAGCTCTGGCAATATTCTTCTCCAGAAATTCTTCCCTCAATTTCTCCTGCTGAAATTCCACAGCTGCTATCCCCAACGCTATCATTGCACCCTTGCTAACACTGCAAGACTATTTTCTCTCACTACAAATCTACTTGCTATCACTGCAAGTCTTTCTCAAGCATCTCTACTTGTGTGTTCTCCAAATGCCCATTGATCCCCTTTTATACTTTTCTCATTGGAAAACCAATGGCCATGATTTAATCTCAATCAATGGCTAAGATTAAATAGAGTCTAACAACCCTAACTAACTGGATTCTAGAAGTCTCTAGAGGAAACAATTATTTAATTACATAATTATCTAGACAACTCAGCCCTTTCTAGAAGTCTCTAGAAAATAATTAAATAATTAAATAAACACTTCTTGGGAATGGAGACACCTGTCCAAGCTACATAAAAATCAACACTCCCTCTTAGCGAGGAAGGTGTTCTACATGACACCCAACATATCTCTGACGAAGATTAATTTTGCCTTCCCCAATGCCTTGGTCAAAATGTCTGCTACCTATTGATCTATAGGTATATATTGTAGCTGAACAATCCCGCGCTATACAATCTCTAATGAAATGATATCTGATGTCTATATGCTTAGACCTATCATGAAACACTGGATTCTCAAACAACCTAATGCAACTCTTATTGTCATAGTGTATCACTGTAGTCTCAACCCTCTGACCAAATAAGGCCACCAGCAACTTCCAAAGCCATATCGCCTCACACGTTGCCATGCTAGCTACTATGTATTATGCCTCTGTAGAACTCAAAGCCACAGACTTCTACTTCCTGCTATACCAAGAGACATCTCCTAAACCCAAGCTGAAGCAACACCCTTAAGTGCTTTTCCTGTCCGTTGTACTGCCTACCCAATCTGCGTCAATATAGCCTATCAACCTGATACCATCACCTCGAGTATATCTGATCCCATACTCGATTGTACCACGAAAATACTGCAACACATGCTTTGCCACTGTCCAATGCACTCTCTTTGGCTCCACCATGAACTGACTAAGAGAGTTTACTGCAAAGGATATATCTGGTCTGGTGTTGACCAAATACATGAGAGACCCAATCAACTATCTGTATAAGGTGGGGTCTACATCCTTCTCCCTGGATGTCTCTACCTTCTTCCAATTTGTGATCATAGGAGTAGACATGGCTCTGCAATCCTCCATCTCGAACCTCCTCAAGATTTTGATGCAGTATTTCCCTTGTCCAAGGAAAATATCTCCATCTGTCTGCCATACCTCCATGCCTAGAAAGTAGTGCATAAGCCCCAAATCCTTCATCTCGAACTCTGCTGCAAGGTTCCTCTTGCACTCCTCTATGAGCCCTAGTGAACCTGTTAAAAACAAGTAGTCCACATAAAGAACAAGAATGAGAACCTCACCTCCAACCACTAAGTAGTAGAGGTTAGCATCCACTTCACTCTTCACAAATCCCATTCCTTGCAAGTATTTTTCAATGTGCTCATACCACGCCCTGGGAACCTGCTTGAGTCCGGACAAAGCTCTCTTCAATCTGCACACATGGGTTTCACTGATGTGTGCTACAAAGCCCTCTGGTTGTTCTATGTATACCTCCTCTTTCAATTCACCATTAAGAAGCGTAAATGCTTGACATCCATCTAATGGATGCTGCTATCCCATCGTAGAGTGGGATCCGCGGCTAATTATAGAAGTATGCGGCCACTAGAGCAAATGTCTCCTCATGAACTATTCCCTCATACGAGGAGAACCCCTTGGCCACAAACCTTGCCTTGTATTTCCGCCGATGCTACCATCGCACGTGCTTGATCTTATAGATCGGTGATGATCAACCGCCCTATCGTTGGTCTGGAAACAACCTCCCACACATTGTTCTGCACTATTGAGGTATACTCCTCAACCATTGCATCTTGCCACACTTTCTGCTGTGCGGCCTCCTGATAGCTAGAAGGCTCACTATCTACCAACTGACTAACTAATGCCATATGGTCATCATACCTGGCTGGTTGTCTCCGCTGTCTACTACTCATCCTAGGAGCTCCCACAAACTCCTGAGTATCCCTTTGTGACTGTTGGTTCTTGCTACCAATTGTAGAGGATGAAGTATCAACCTCCATATCACCTTGATGCATCTCTTGGATCTGTTGCATCTGCTGCTCCATACTCTGCGAACTCTCAGCACCTGAGCTTGTGCTTGTACTAGTAACTATACTTGAGCTTCGTTGTCCTTGATCTGGTTGAACGATCCTTGGAGCTTCCACTAGCTGCTCACTCTGATCATCTGCTGGCAAATCTTTGGACCTCCTGAATTCCTTGTCCTCCATGGACTTGACATCACACCTAACTATAGTCCTCATGGTCCCTGGAATAAATATCGATATGCCTTTGAGGTTTCAACTTTGTACCCCACAAAGTACCCTCTCTGTAGTCTAATCTAACTTGGAGCGATGTAGGCCACGGAATGTGACAATATGCCAAACTCCCAAATATCCTGAAGTGGCTAACATCTGGCTTCTTCCCTGAGAACGCCTCCTCTGGTGTCATCTTGCCCAATACCTTATGTGGAACCCTGTTTTGTATGTACACTGTTGTACTGCATGCCTCTGCCCATAAGTAACGTGGCATATCCTGGTCATACAGCATAGCCCTTGCCGCCTCTGATATAGACCAATTCTTCCTCTCAGCAACCCCATTTTTCTATGGGTTGTAAGGAACAGTCCACTCTCTCTTGATTCCTTCCCTGGTACAAAACTCATGAAACTCTTTCCCTTTGTACTCGTCTCCATTGTCTGACCAAAGAACCTTTATCTTCTTGCCTATCAAATTCTCCACAAGAGCTTTTGGGCGCTCTTGGGCGGTGAAAACCTCATCTTTGGTCTTCAAGAAGTATATCCAGGTCTTCATGGAGAAATCATCAATAAAAGTAACAAAGTACTCATATCCTCTGAGAGACTTCATCGGCATTGGTCCACATATATCTAAATGTACTAGATCAAGAACACCTTTGGATACGGTGTCCTTTGCTTGGAAAAGTTAACTTTTAGCAGGCTTTAAACACACATCCGCGCCACAAACATCATCATGCTGCAGTAACCGCGCCGGAACACTGTCCTTGCCTCGCGAAGCATTTTAAAGTGCTCCATGATGTATATGGCCCATCCTCCTGTCGCCATAGCTCTCCTTGATCTCTAGAATTATTGCTTCTCTTTAGTGCCTTATGAGTATCAAACTACAACCTATAAAGTTGGTTGCTCCTATCTTGAATAGTTGTGTGTGATTTCCAATCCTTATGCTTGATTAACACATTCACCCCTCTAAAGAGTACATTGTAACCTTTATCCTAAAGGACATATACGGAAATCAAATTCATACCCAAACCTGACACATGCAACACATCATGAATGAGAATAAACTTGCCATTCTCCCTCTGAAATAGAGCAGTCCCTTTCCCAATTGGATTGAGTTTGGACATGTTCCCCATAGAAATCTATATTTTGATGTCCTCCTCCTTATAACTAGAGAAGTACTCTCTAACTCCTGTCATATGAAATGGCGCCCCACTGTCTATATACCAAACAACCTATGAGGTTGAGCTAGCCATACAGGCTATGAGAGAAAACTCATCCTCCATTCTACTAGAGAGCTCATTTGCACTTGCTGAAGCTACAGTCTGCTTCTTGCCTTTCTTTTCATTCTTCTTCCTTTGTGGGCAATCGCTGACATAGTGGCCAAACTCATGATAGCCATAGCACTTGACCTTTGATAGGTCCTTCTTCTTCTTCTCACCTTGTGAATTTGATCCTTTGCTTGACCCCTTCTTCGCTTTCCCTTTTCCTGCAAGGGCAACATTCTCTTGTTCCGCCTCACTTTTCTGACTCTTGCTGATGGTTCCACTGACAAGACTTAGTCTAAGCTCCTCCTGAGTGAAGTCACTCCAAATTTGATCCCAACTCGGTAAGGTATCTTGTCCATTGATAACTTGAACAAAGACATCCCACTGCTTAGTAAACCCATTTAGGGCTATCCGCACTAGCTCGTCATCATCTGGTTTATCTCCAACAGCTGCCAACTCATCCTTGACAAGTCTGAGTCTGGTGAGGTAACTTGTCACGTCTTCTCCCTTGTTCATCCGAGTATTCCTCAACTTTTCTCTGAGAAATAGCTTCCGGTTAGTGGTAGCATTCTGGTACAAATTCATAATGGCATCCCACATCTTCTTCGCTGTATCTAACTCTGTGACATGTGGAACAATATGGTCCTTGACACCATCAAGAATCAGCCTCCTCACCTTGGCATCTTCCTTCTTATATGTTGCGAGCTGTGTTGCATCCATAGGTATAGGTACAACACTGGTCACATATTCCTTGATACCATTCTGTTCCAGCAACAAAGAAATTCTGGCTTTCGGACACCAAAATTTAGAGGCTCCATCAATGCTGTCACGATCCTTGGCTGCTAAGGCCATCTCAAAAGATAAAAGAAATAATAATAATAATTTTGAAGAAGGGGATCTTTCCTTCGCTTTGTTGAGCCTTGTCTTCCCTGGTCGACTCATTACCGTAATATGAAAATTCTATTGCGATTTCGCGATTATTAATCTCTATCTAATACATAGATTACGGCTCACGGAAAATGAATTCGACAAACATTGAAAATAACACAGCTACAACCACCCAATAAAGCTCCGCGAGTAGAGAAAACATTCACAATAATAAACACAATATTTTTGGACAAATTGTCCGTGGAAAAACCCCAAAGGGAAAACCACTACTGCAGATGAGGAATTATATTAAACTTCAGCAAATTAAAGAATACAAAGCTTTCCTTCTTGCTATGGGGCTCGAGAATATTCTTATTAGAATTCTTCCCACAATTTCTCTGCTGGAATTCCACGGTACATATCCCCAAAAGCTATCCAGCTGTAGCCCATGCTTCTTTTTGCAAGACTATTTGCTCTCCTTTGCCAAATCTACTTGCTATCCTTTGCAAAGTCTTTCCTCCAGTATCCTCTACTTGTGTATTCTCAAATGCCCATTGATCCCCTTTTATACTTTTCTCGGTGGAAAACCAATGGCCATGATTTAATCTCAATCAATGGCTAAGATTAAATAGACTCTAACAACCCCTAACTAGCTGGATTCTAGAAGTCTCTAGGGGAATCAATTTATTTAATTACATAATTATCTAGACAACTCAGCCCTTTCTGGAAGTCTCTAGAAAATAATTAAATAATTAAATAAGCACTTCTTGGGAATAGAGACACCTGTCCAAGCTACATAAAAATCAACATCTTTCAATGCTAGTTAATTCATTTTAATGCATAAGATAAGCTTTCCTTTTATGCTCGTGAAGTTTTTCTTGGTGACTAAAAGCAATGCACATTTTGTGAGTAAAATGTTGTGGGTTACAGCCGGTATCTTCGAGGTTTGATTGAAACTTCCACTAAATAGCCCTATCGACTAATTACAAACATAGTGTCAAATTGTTGAAAACGAGCCAACTCCTCCACTTGTCATTGAGGTTTAACTATCAATCTTGTAGCATATGATCTACTAGCAATAAGTGTCAACTGGATTAAAGATCTAATGGATATCACTTAGTGCTCAAAGATAACTAATCGAGTTCAATTTGGCTGCTGAGGCATCTTGCCTGCCAGCTAATGAAAAGGCAATTTGTCACCTCGTGGTGGAGTTGGCCCATGGGTAAAAATTTGATAAATGTTCCTTGTTTGCAAGGCTTAGCCTTACCCATGCTTGTAAGCTCGTGTGTATTCTAACTTCTAATGCCTCAAATCATAATCTCCAATAGACATGCACTCGTAGCTAAAGCGTATTATACATCGTGCATCTATGGTAAGATCTAACGGCACATGATAACTAGTTTAGCCACCGAGCTCATTTTAATTGCTGACTAGCATATAGAGTGGGTAACCCACAGCCTTATGGCTAGTGGTTAGTCATTGAATGGGACAAAATGAATGACTTGACCACATGTTACCGACTACTAGGGGTCAATGATACATTAGATCAAAAGTGCACGTGGTAAGGAAGAGGAGTTGGTCATCACCTCACGAATCGAAGGAGATGGTATAAGTGGTATCACCCACTTCATTTAAACCGAGGACAAATTTTTAGATTTTTTATAAACAAAGAGAATTCTTTTTTATTATGATCAATTAATAATCAAGGAATTATAAAAAAAATAAGTTTAAATATATATGAATTTAAATTATGTCAATACTAGAAGTTTGAGTGTAATCAAAAGATTTAAATTATTAAGAATTCAACATATGCACAAACAAACAAAGCTACTTAGTACTAACCTAGTAAACATAAAGAGTTGCAAAAGAAGAATACAAATAAGCATAAGGACTCCAAAAAATACTATTTAAAATGAAATCAATGCATGAATATCACAATGAAACTAGTAGGTTACACAAACTAGGTCTCACAACAAACATACACATGTATTAGGACTTACTATTAATCAAGATGAACAACAATTTTATAACCTAACAAAGACACAAAGAAAGACTTTGTTAACTCAAGAGAAGGGCCCCTAATTTTGAAGAATAGGGATTTGTTGTTAGAGTTCCAACTGTATACACAATTACTTCTCTACCATCCACTAGTTTTCCTCATTTTATACCTTCATCATTTTCTTCTTCTAATGTTATTTCTCCTCAATTGAGACCCCTTCAATAATTCACTAGACTTGTGGACTTATCTACCAAACAATCATGGCTCAAGCTATTTCCATAAACCTCCTACAAATTCCTCTAATCCAACCTCCAAATAATTTCTTCCTCTTCCTAGAAATTGTGGTGCCAATGCATTATGTTAGTATCATAGGTCCCCTAGCCATGGCACTAAAAAATGTATGACCTTGAAACATATCATCTAAGACTTCATCTATAACAACCTCATTCAAGTAGATGACATAAATGACAAAGGGAATCCTTCCATAGCACCTCCAACAAAAACCTTCAAATTTTCACCAATTTATTTCCTCATAACTCAAACATCATTGAACCCATACATAGCCCTCTTCCTTATAATGATGTCATATAAATAAAACCATAAATAATTATAATAGAATTACACTTTAATTTGATAATATTATTCGTTTTATAGATAAGCATCTAACTAATCTATATTATATTTCTTTTTATACATCTATGGACATTCACATCATGAAATTCATAAAACAATATACGAGCTAATAACTAGTATGATCCCTTATAGATTGATGGTGTTGTCATCATGAGTGTTATAGAATTGTCTTGATTGATCCTACA
>VDFB02274714.1:34111072-34143683 GCA_007258455.2 Sequoia sempervirens | reverse complement strand
GAGATAGAGAGGAGTAGAAAGGGAATGGTGGAGGAAAGGAGGGAGAGAGGTAAGATAGAGAGGTGTGGAGAGAGAGAGAGGTAGAGAGTGAATGAGGGAGGGAGCGAGGGAGAGAGAGAGAGGTGAGAGGGGTTAGTGCAAGATCATGGGAGTCCAAACTACCTAGGCCCTTAACTAGAAATGGACATTTAGAAAAGTAGAATTAGGAAACTTGACATAAAAATTTGAAGAGGTTATTAATAGAATTTGAAAAATATGTAAGAGAAAAATTGTAGAAAATTGAATGTTGTTTCTAAGCTACCAATCCTTTTTTGGAAAAAAGTAAATCTATTTGGTGAAAATTTGAAATTTTATTGTGTAGTAGTACTAAATTTTTCAGGAAAAAAATAAAAAGTAGGTGTACATCTAACTAACCTAAGTACAAGTAATTTTTATTTTTATTTTTTAATTTCAATAAATGTAGAGGAAACATGCCTAGATGTCCTGTATTTTTTTGTAATTATTTTACAAGAAAATAATTAGATATCTTTTTTTTATTAGAACATTTTAAAAATATTAAAACTTATTTTTCTAACCACCATAACTTGGTAAAAAAAATATGAAATTAATTATTTTTTCCTATTGTATGGGAAGCATAGAATGTGTCACATCTTTCAGATTTGAAAAATATGAAATTGTTTGAGAATTATAGATGTTTCTTAATCAACCTATCAATCAAGACTTAATTTATGAATTTAATTTTTTTTCCTATTGTATAGGAGGCATAAAATGTGTCACATCTTTCAAATTTGAAAAATATGAAATCGTTTGAGAATTTGAAATGCAATGTTGTTTTGATTTTCAAATGCAATATTATGATATCTAAATGATATGCAAGATGAAATTTGGAATGAAAAGTAAGAAACCCTAAATGAGATCTAATTGAATGCAAATAAGATGCAAATGAATGCAATATCTAACCTAGGATGCAATGAAATACTTCAAAATCAAAAAATTGCAATACTCAATAGGTCCAGTTTACCAAAATGTTGTATGGGAATTTAGTGGGGTTTACCAAAATGAATTAATCAATATGATAAGCCACTATACTTTTCCTAAAAAACATTCAATTATATGTGATAAGATTCCAATAACAATAAAAAAACTAACCCTAACTATTATAGCAACCATGAGGGGAGTTTTTAGAGCTCAAAATGATGTGTACCTTGTTGCAAGAAGGCTATTTTTAGGGCACAAAGGACTCATTCACCTTTAGTGGAAAATGGGTCCCTATTAGAGTTTTTAAAACAAATATGTGGGTTCTATTCCTTGATTTGTGCACTCTTAGATCCTTGGTTGTCAGCTCCAAAAAACCTGTAGAAAATTTTGTTGCCTTGTTCCCATGTTCTTGCACTATTGTTGGCAACTTTGCAATGTGACAACTTTGATAACTTTCCTTTAAATTTTTTCACCACATGATTTTCAACCTGTAAATCTACAAATACACATTCGAGAGGAATTTTTTTTTTTTATTGCTAGTAAATGGGGGTTTACCTAAGTCAAACCCCTTGTAGGTAATTAAACCAAATGTTTAAATAATGAAATTGAAGCATGAACATGAAATGATTAAATGTTGATAACTTAGAAGTTATATTGGACTATAAATATGCAAACTAATATGTAGTGGCCATGAAGAATGTAGATCTTTATCTTGAATTAGATATGGAACAATCCTTGCAAGTAGATCTTCAATGCTACATCAACTATCTTAGCTCAACGTGTATGAATGCATTATGCCTTTGACATGATGAAACGATATTGAATTGTTGCAATAAACTTCACTAATTTTCCTTTGAATGCCTTAAATTCTTTTGAAGTGCTATAATTCTTGAAAACTTGAATGCTTAGGCCTCTTGTAAACTTGCTAGGAGAAACAATGTGAATTAACCCCACATTTATACTAAATCTAGAGATTAACCCCAAAATTCAAATAATTCAAGCCGAACTCAAATCTAGGATTGAAAATATTAAAATCTTGCCACAATGAAATTCAAAAAGAGGTTTCCTATGTGAGGATGACCCATTTTCCACTAAATACGAATGCATCCTAGCACAAGTTTCTAGGACCTTGCTTCATGGGGTGGAAAGAACATCCAAAATGCACCTCAAATATGCTTGTTCAAAGAAAGGGGGCTCCTATGTGGAGAGGACCCATTTTCCACTAAAGGAAAATGGGTCCTAGCACCATTTTCTAGTACCTTGATTTTTCCAAATTTAATGTTATACAATTTGATTTATGGGTGTTGAGATAGATCTCTAAGAAAATGCAATTAAGAGGGCTTCAATTTGAATTAAAGAGGCCCATTAGGCTCAATTAATTAATGAAACCCTAGATAAGTGTGAAAGTGTACTACAACACTTTGCAACACCTTAAATAAGGTACAATTTAAGTACATCTTATTAAAAAGGGTCCATGGATTAATTTGAATGTGTACAACACATTACAACACTAAACTAATGCATTATCAAGTTAATTCAATATCACTTATTCCCAAATTGGGTGTGAAAAAGAGCTACCTTTCTCGACACTACATCAAATAATCTTTGTAAGACTATTTAACAAATATCTCCATGATTTAACTTGTTTTATGTGATCTAATTAAAACTATCTTAGTTTCTTTTAAATGCAACATTATTATTGAGTATGTTATGCTAAATTAAATGCACCTATGATCTAATTGTAGAACATTAAATGCATATAAGGATCTAATCTAACACAACATACAAGATTAAATTCAGTAGTATGGAACCTAAAGTAGCAATCCAAAGACAATTTGAATAATTACTTTAATATTTAAGACGTGCACAAATAATTGTTTGTCAAAAATGAAGCAATGCAACAGAATATACAATGATAAGTAAACAAGAAAAGTTACAAAGTTTGTCATATATGTGTACATGTTGATTTGTTCTATGTGCAATGAAAAGTAGACAAAGACAAACACAATTTATAGAAAAAGTATTGTACTACGTTCTTATGGACAAGGAAAGAAGAGTATATTAAACATAGGAAAGATGAATATAATAAATGAATATGTATGTTGTTGTGTTTTGTTTTCAATCCAAACCTCAAAGATACATACACAGTTTCATGATTTTCTCTTATAGATATATGTGTGTGTGTGTATCTATAAATATATCTATATATATATATATATATATATACATATACATATATATGCATACATGTACATATATACATATTATAATATATATATACACGTATTTTTATATATGCATATATATGTATATGTTTATATATAAATATATTTGTAGAAATACATACATACATACATACATACATATACATATATATATATATGTGTGTGTGTGTGTGTGTGTGTAGATACACACACACACAAAGAGACATATATATTTTTTTATGAATATGTCTAAGTACAATGAAGTTGTAAGTTGATAAGTAAACAAGAAAAGTTTTTTATTATGGAACAAATGGGTTTTAGAGGAAACCTGAAACCTTTAAAAGTGAGAAAGCATAAGATAGAACATTAACAGAGCATAGACAAAAAATAGGACACTTCCCACAAAGAGATACACAAAAGGAAACTAGGGCAATAAAGACAAAAAAATGATAGAAAACCACAAAACAACAAGCCACTAGGCTAGGTTCTGAAGAATCTCTACCGCTTCCTACTCCAAATTGTTCATGTTGAGTGTAGACTTCTTGATCTCTTGGATGTTGACCAATTCTTGGTCAGCATTCCTTTTCAAATTAGCTATGTTCCTGTTGCTCGGTCCCCCACTATCTGGTTGCCATTCCTCATTGTCCAAGTCAAGAAAAACAACAGTTTTAACTTGATGGGATTTTTCCAGATTTTTTTGCCATGGTGTTCATTGTCTGTGCAATTGATTTTAAAATTTTATGGTTCATGATCAGCACTTTGTGGAGCGAACTTTTAATGTTCCTCAACTATTCATCCATGTCTGTCTGCTTGCCATCATGATTTCCTTTAAAATACTATAATTCCTCCACCGTTTTCATGAGGCATTCCACCATATACTTCTTCTCCTCTTTCATCCACAACCTAGTAGCCCGACCACTACCACTACCTATGTTATTATCCTCTATGGATTTCTCTAGTTTGCTACTCATGGCTCTTTGATTTAACTTAATTTCCTTGATTTGGAAAAAATCCCATCTCACGAGTCTAAAATTATCCACCGCTCCATTGCGGGAAATAACAAGCACATCAGTGGGAAATTCCCGTTCCTCCTTAAAATAGTGATCCCCTACCTTAAGGTACATAGGGAAGCGGGATCTCTCTTCTCTGTTCGTCGTAGGATAGCTGGAGTACTCAGACAATGACTCTGACTATCATTCCTCTTCATTGACATCATAGGAGGGGTCCTATATGTGTATGTTGATCTATTGTATGTGCAATGGAAAGTAGACAAAGACTAACATACTTTACCAAAAATTTATGGTACTATGTTCTTATGGACACAAAAATGAGAGTGTATTAAACACAAGCAAGACGAATATAAAAATTAAAGATGTATGCTTATGTGTTATGTTTGCAATCCAAACTTGAGAGATGCATACACAGTTTCATGACTATATCTTTTATATATGTACATGCATATATGTATAGATATATTTATATGTGGAGATCATATATAAATGTATAAATATATATGCATACATATATATATATATTTGTGAATATCTGTAAGTACAATAAACAAGAAAAGTTACAAATTTGGTCATATATGTGTATGTTGATTTATTGTATGTGCAATGGAAAGTAGACAATGACTAACATACTTTCCCAAAAATGTATGGTCAAACAAGAAAAGTTACAAATTTGGTCATTTATGCGTATGTTGATCTATTGTATGTGCAATGGAAAGTAGACAAACACTAACATACTTTACCCAAAATGTATGGTACTATGTTCTTATGGACAAAAAAATGAGAGTGTATTAAACACAAGCAAGATGAATATAAAAATTGAAGATGTATGCTTATGTGTTATGTTTTCAATCCAAACTCGAGAGATGCATACACAGTTTCATGACTATATCTTTTATATATGTACATGTATATATGTATAGATATATTTATATGTGGAGATCATATATAAATATATAAATATATATACATTCACATATATATATATATGTATGTATGTATGTTTGTATATATATGTATATGTATATATATCTATGTATATATATGTATATATATATATGTATATATGTATATATATATTATATATATATATATATATACACATATATATATATATACATATATACATACACACACACACAGGACATAAGTATGTATATATATATATATGTATATATATATATATAGACGTATGTATATATATATATATATATATATATATATGAAGTGTAAGTAAAATAAAATGTAATCGGATACTTGCAAAGAATTGTAACATAAAATTTTGGTGCTCTACTAGGGTTTAGGACCTAGGGAAACAATATTCTATACTTCACATTCAAGAATGACCCTAGAGATCTCACCCCAAGAGTGGAATAGAGATAAGAGATCTAAAAATAGGGTATCCTACGGTAAGATTTCAGATTACAAGAAGGGTTCACCACCAAGTTTAGACTTGGGAAAGACAATGCAATGTAGGACGAAATGCAAGATTTAAAACAAAACCCTAATTTGATGCAATGCTTCAATGAATGACCTAGAAATGCAAACAAATCAAAATAGAAAGTCATGAAATAGAAAGTATGCACCTAGAAATGTGTTGAAGGGTATAAATAGGTTTGAAATTCTAGAATTGTTGACTTTTAAGCCTAGTGGGACTCATTCGCCATTCTGAGAAAATCAATCACAGTTCAGGGTCTTTGAACAAGATGAAGTTTTGGCCAAATGGGTATCCAAATCTGCAAAGATCTCTGAAAAACTCATACATTGGGACTCATTTGCCATAACTGGGGGATGAGTCCCATTTTGTTGCAAAGTGTCCCAGGAGCAAAATCTTGAACTGATGTAAGCCTCTAATGATAGATAGAATAGATACAAATTAGATGGATATTTTTCCCTAGTTCTAAGTTTCCATGAGTCTTGACAACTTTTCATGAGAACTTTGACAACATTTACAACTTTGTCATTTTAGTGCTTTTTAAGGCTTCAAATCCACTTTTCTTCAATCTACAAACCTGCAATCACACATTGAAGAGAGGAAAACTTGTTGATTGTTAGGGAATTGGGGTTTTCCTTGGTAAAAACCCATTTTAGATAATTAAACCAAAATGATGAAATAAGATAATGAAGCACAAAACATGAAATAATGCAATTAGAAACTTGCCATGATGATGGTCGATCTTAAATTGCTACCACAATTGATGAAGAATTTTTCCCTTGAATGCTCTTGAAGACACTTGAATGCTCTTGTGAACTCAACTTGATATTGAGAATGCTCTCACAAAAGTCTTAGGTGAAAATGAGTGAAAGAACCTTGTATTTCTACTTAATTATGCAAGAATTCTCAAAATTACAACACTACAAGTCGACATCAAATCTGCGAGAATAAAATCCCACCAAAAAATTGAATTAAATTTGAATTTTGGTCACACAGGACTCATTTGCCAGAAATGGTGAATGAGTCCCATCTCGCATAATGTATGGGACCAAAAATGAAAAGTTCTTAGAAAGGTGTAAAAATAGGTTTGGGACCAAAAAATCTAGGTGGGAGTCATTTGCCCAAGGTGGTGAATGAGTCCCAGATCACTAAATCTAGGACACATAAGCCAAAAACACCTGAATTATGATTGATTACTGATTGATGTCAGGATTATCCTTGAAAAGATGTAATAAATGAGGCTTGTGGATACAAAATAGGTCTAATTAAAGCATAAGAAAGCCCAATTATTATAGAGGAATGTGAAAGTGTGTTACAAGACTTTACAACACTCCAAATAAGACAAGGTTAAGATTAATTATGATTGAAATTATGTTTATTATCCTTACTTAATTGATAAAACCCTAGAAAAGCGTGAAAGTGTGTTACAAAACTTTTCAACACTTTTTTAAGGCACCATTAAATTCCCTTAGTTCACAAGGGCCCAAGATCTAATGTGAATGTGTTATCCACATTGCAACACAAAATCAAGGAAACATTAAGCCAAAATCCATAAAGAGGACCCAAACGAGTGTGAAAAATGTTGAAGGACCCTTTTTTCCACACTACAAGAATAAAAGTTACAAATTTTGTGCTATATATGTATGTTTTTTGTTGTACATGTGCAATGGAAAGTAGACAAATACTAACACAATTTATAGAAAATGCATGGTACTATGTTCTTTTGGATAAAGAAAGGAGATTAAATTAAACAAAGGTATGAAAAATATTAAAAATGAACATGTATTCTATTATGATAAGTTTAGAATTCAATCTTGAGAGATACATACATAGTTTCATGACTATAAAACACAAAAAGAACATAGAAACATATTAAGCATTTGTCATTATATTAGCTTTTAGAAATACACAAATAAATACAATGACATTAACCATAAACAAAGAGCCACGAATTTGGAACATATTTTAGAATTAGAAAAAAGAAGGTGAGATGTCACAAATATATAGAGAGAATCATGAATGTAAGTCAATGTTTTCACTTAAGTTTAAAGATATTTACTTCACAAATATATACAAAAAATTTTGAATATAAAAGGGGCTTTTATGAATTAATTGACAAGGCATCAAATAAATTAAAAATTTCCTAAATTTGTAAAGAATGTTTTGTAATATTTAACCCAACAGGAAAAAACCCTAAATTTAAAAATTGTAAATAGACAGTGCTTCATGAATACAGACGTGGGTTTTATGATATATGCCATAAAAAATAAGGGTCTACATAAAATAGCCATACATGTTTATGGTTTCATAATAACAATTCCTCAAGTAGATAAATACCTGAATAATCAAAGATATTGGTCAAAATAGTGTGTGATGTATTCCCTTAACTAGATGAATTCATGATTACAAACAAGAGTTTTAAAATATAACCAAAAAAGTTGAATGTTTGTGGATTATATAGCCTAGTTGGGTATTTCACCATATTAACTTAATGGGTTCATGATAATGAAACCTTAGATGGTTTGTGTAATGATGTGACAAAGATAGGAGTACTTGGGCAGGATAGATGAACACAAATATGGTCTTTCTATGCAAAATAAAAGGAGAAATGAGAAGTTGACGTTAGCTCAAACCATGGAGACTATAACATGATGGAGATGGAAACTAACATGATGAGAAATGATGGGATTGGTCAAAAAGGTGTGTAAAATTACCCATGATCAAGCAACTAAGATACCCTTCACTATTCAAGAAAAATGCCATGAAACCAAACTCACGAGTACCATTGTCTATAATATGAAAGGAAAAATGATAGTTCAAATGATGTTACCTAAGACTATGGAGGGTATCTAAAATACAACTCACATGAGGGTTTATTTATAGTGTTTGTTAAAATCATGGAGAGTATGACCAACATGGAGACCACAAATAATACCAAAAAATTGAGGGTGATAAACAAAAGTAGTTAGTGAAAAAAAAAAGTGTGTAAAATTAGCCATAATCAAACAATTAAGATACCCTTCACAATTCAAGAAAATACTATTCAAAATCAAACTCACAAGTAACATCATCTACAATATGAAAGGAAAAATGATAGTTCAAATGATGTTACCTAAAACTATGGAGGGAATCTAAAACCTAACTCACATGAGGGTTTACTTGTGTCTATTAAAATTGTGGAGAGCATGACCAACATGGGGACCACGAAGAGTACCCAAAAATAGAGGGCGATAAATGAAAATAGCATGGAAAAAAACAAAATGGATGAACCCAATGTAGAATTTAATCGATCCATAAGGAGGCTACAGATTGGGAGATGGCCAACCTTGCATGTGGCATTATGAACATTCAACACTACTAGTGTGAACTTCAAATAGATTAAACTAAATTTTATATGTTCAAAAGTGGGCAGTCATTTTTTATATGTAAATGTAATTACACCCTAATATGATCATTAATCGAGTATTTAAAAAACATATTGGTGGTAAAATCAAATGGTGATTTTTCACTAGATAGCACATATTGGACATCAAGTCTAAAGGGTTACTTTTTTACCTTTGCAAGTTTAGTGAACACTAGACCGCATTCATAGTAAATTGCCAAAAGCCAAAAGAATAACTATACGCTATTAACTCATATTTGAAGAAACCCCCAAAACATTGAGTCAATCCAATGCGCCATTTAGGAGCTTAGGATGTGTGAAGTTAACTATAATGGCTATTGGAACCCTTCCCCTAAGATGAAATTACAAACGAAAACCTCATTTTTAGTCGATATGCTATACTGATTGTGGGCATAGCCCACATGAATTCAGTATTTCTCAAGCCTGGATAACTTCCAAACACTTAAAACAATCTTTATCTCATGCCTGAAAACAAATTTTTGACTTGCATGTAATCAAGGAAATCAAATTTCATGAAATCAAAGAAAGTAAATCGGATCAAATAAAATTATGATCTTCGAAACAGATCATATTTTGAGCAAGCAATCAAATCTACAAAAGTCTAATTCTAGACCCTAATAACATGATATTTTAAGATCTACCTCATATTTGACATTGTTTTGTTTCCTATAAATATGTATCTATGCAACACTTAAAATTATCCAACTCAAGTGTTATTTACCAAATTTTATTCTCCTAATTTATCGATGAGGGCTTTCTTGTTGTAAAAGGATTTCAACTCTAATTCAAGACAGTCTACAAGAAGCCTGAAGATGACCTTCCTAACACCTTCAAGTGTCTTGACCATGGATTTGAGTGAGTTTGGATTTGGTGCTCTACTATGAAAGCTTCATTGCTTGACTACTGAGATCATCTTGCTCAACATTGAATTATTTTTATTATTAGATCATAAGAAACATTTTTTTTTGTTGTACAATTGTTTCCTTTGACAAGAGGTAGGGATATTAATGTAAGCTATAAGCAAAACTTATAGATTCTAATTTTATACATTCTAATTTTTTGTCATCAATGAAGACTATTCTATAGTCTACAATATTTCTAGGAACAAATCCACTATCAAGAACTGGATTCCTATAAATCATAAAATGATCTAAACTAAAATCCTTGGCTATAATATGTATAACTTGCATATGAAAGAAAATTTGATTTATGTTAAAAATCCAAAAGAAAAGAACAACATATTTTCTTAATTTGATTAGTTGTGATGGTTGTTGATCCAACCGAAGTGGAGGAAATTATAGTGTTCCTCATTGTGTGAGTTGCAAGAACTCTATTCTTATTTCCATCCTAAAATGCAACAAAGACCAGAACATTGATCATAGATTGAAATTAGTTTTAATCATGTCTAACCATCTAATCTATAAATAAGCAATGTTTTGCCTTGGTTTAAGTTTGTTTTTCCTCCCACCCTTGGCATTTCCCAGACCTAGTCGACCACTCCTACTGAAACCAAATTTGGTTAAGATCTCTTTGGTCCGAACTTTTCCCACTATGTCTCTTTAAGTGTGCTTTCCTTTAGCCCCCTTAATTAGAGAAGTTCCAAGAGCAACTACCCCCCTTAGAATGCCACTTGTGTTAACTTCTTCAAATAGAATTTCTCTCTTTTTCACACATGTTGACCATACCTCATCTTTCACAACAAAATGATTAGCTTGCTCTGAAGGAACAATAGGATTATCTACAAGCAAAATAAGGAATGAATCAATTTATGTTACTCTTGAAAACTATTAAGTTAGAACTCAATTCACCACCTGCATCCATTTAAACAATATACTTCTTGAGGCCAAAAAAGGGTAACAATATTTGTAATATTTTAGAGAAAAACAACTTCTAATTTAATATCTATTCATAATACATGCCTACATCAATCATTTTTATGCCATTAGTATTAAGATAACAAGCATTGGTAGAAAATATCCCCCATAAACTAGAATGAAAGGGGAAATTTTAGAACACATATGCACCACACCTAATGGTTTGATACCTAAGAGAACTTGAGAATTTCCAACAAGTACATTTGTAGTGTCACCTTTGACATCATCACCTAGTAATTTTTGTCCATCTTCTTTGAGGATATTGAGAGCATTCTGTAAGGAAAGCAGAGGTGTGGAAACAGTTTCCTAATGTCAAAACCATAGGGAAGAATGCAATGCAGGGCTTTTAATTTTTCAAATTACAATCTAATAAAGACACACATGAAAGATTTACAAAAATAGAGCAAATACTCAAAGACAATGAACAACAGATTTACGTGGGAAACCCTTACGTGAAAATACCCACCACACCAAACTGAATCTCTTTGTATTACAGTAACAAAATTTTACATACAATTCAAAGATACAACTCTCTGGTTTTCAGTTCTTAGAAGCTACATTCACTGTTCATTAGTTACAGAAAAAATCTCTCAACAATTTGATTCAAACCTCATTTTTTCTCAAATCAGAATCGATCTACTTTTATTTTATCACATTCTAATTTTACCATCTGTGCATCCTTATCTGCCAGATCTCCATTGAGGAAAGTTTCCATGTCATTTCAGATTTTTCCTTGCAAGCTATTTTTCTCCAGTGCCGCAATAGTTACAAAAACCCAACCGTCATTAGTTTGAAAATTTGCTTCTTCTGATTTGTCCATGATGCTCCACATAGGATGATCAATCTGGTCAAGGGCGATCAAACTTTCTTGGCATATCGGTGAGACACTAACAATGTCTCCCCGATGCCACAAAATTTCTCTATTGATATCCACTTATGTCTCCAACAATTGGTAAGACAATCATAACAAGTGTCACATGTCATACCGAAACCATCGAAGTCCATTTCGTTCCTATCGGCAAGAGTTTCCTTTATCAGCGAGACTCATATCGAAAACCATAAGTCACAACGAACAGACATTCTTATCGGCGTGACATACTGATCTCGCCAACACCTCTCGCCAAGTCTTTATGTTACATCGATGACCATTCGATATTGACAAGACTCATGTCTTTCGCCATGAGGTTACACTGACCATGCCTTGTCATCCCGAGTCGGTGAGACTTAAGTCTTTTGCTAAGACCTTACATCAGCCGAAGATGTCATACTGAAATGCCCAGTAGTCGGTGAGACTGATCGCCTTCGCCAGGACTTCATACCGAGGTCCTAAGTCACACTGATCGCTAATCACCAGTCGACAAGACTTATGTCTTTCACTGAGACCACATATCGAGTGCCCATGTCTTGCCGAGTTGGCAAGACATTGTCTTCACCAAGACGTTTCTCCAAGAGCCCAAAGTTATACCAAAGACCATCAGCGTGACTTACCCTAGTCACCAAAACTTCTCAACGAAGTCTTTTGTTACCGCAAAGACACCACGAGATCACTCTTGTTGGCGAGACTTAGCTTCATCACTGAGACATCTCCCCACGACCTATGAGTTACTCCGATATTCGCTTTGACACCCAAGAGCAGCCTTTGTCAGTGAGACATTACATACTGACTGGGACATCTCACCGAAGCCCTAGCGTTAGCCTGATAAGATCAACTGTCACCCAGAGTTCTACTAGTTAGGCAATGTTTGGCCTTGTATAGACCATTGCATACATAAGGCTGTCAACTACACTTGCATAAGGCACACAAGTCATGTCCTCCATCTCAGTAGGAGATTTTGGACAATCCTCAATAGATAGCTTTTTTGCCTGTGTAACTGGAACAACTAGTTGTTTGCAATCAGTCATTCAAAATCTCTCCAAAACAGTCTTGACATACTTACTTTGACTGAGCCAAAGCTTTCTATTCTTCCTGTCCCTGGTTATTTCCATTCCCAGAATATACCCTGCTGCACCAAGATCTTTCATTTTGAACTTTGCAAATAATTGAGACTTAAGATCAGAAATCATTAGCTTACTATTTCCTATGAACAACATATCATCAACGTAGAGTGCAATAATAAGGACTTGATCACTTTTAGCTTTGTAATACACACAGTGATCACATTTTGATCTTACAAATCCCAATGAAAAAAAAAATGTGTCAAACTTTTGGTACCACATTCTAGGGGACTGTTTTAAACCATACAGAGATTTCTTTAACTTGCAAACCAGTCTTTCTTTACCTTTTTCCACAAAGTGCTCCGGCTGGGACATATAAATTTCTTCTTCAAGATCACCATAAAGAAATATTGTTTTCACATCCATTTGCTCAGTTTCTAAGTCATGCGCTACTACAAGTGACAAAAGAAATCTAATAGATATCAGCTTAGCTATAGGAGAAAATATTTCTCCATAATCAATTCCCTCTACCTGGGAATACCCTCTCACAACCAGCGTTGCTTTATATTTTTCTACATTGCCGTCCAGACCTATTTTCTTTTTAAAAACCCATTTGCAGCCCACAACTTTTATGCCTTTAGGCAATGGCACCAAACTCCAGGTATCATTCTTTTCTAATGATGCCATCTCTTTGTTCATGGCTTCCAACCAAGAGTTTGAATCAAATATTTTAAATGCCTCTTTCATAGTCCTAGGTTCATCAGTGCTAGAAATTAAAGCATAGGCACAAGTAGACTCAATTAAAGAAAACTCATACCTATTAGGTTGCTTTCTTTCATGAGTTGACCTCCTCACAAGCTAAGGCTAAGGTGGTTCTTCATCTTCATTAGAACTTTCAGAACTACTTGAGCTCTCCTCAGTATCAGGTATATTTTGATTTTTCAATTCCCCTTTATCTGGTGTCAGAGGAATTAATGCTACATCCTTTTCATTTTCTGATTTCTTCTCTGACTGCAGATCCAAAGTAGAAGGTTTCAACTCACGAAAGATAACACTTCTATTGTGCAAAACCTTCTCAGTCTCGGGATTTCAAAGCTTGTATGCTTTTATGCCAGCACTATAGCCTATAAATATACACTTTACAATTTTTCTTTCCAACTTGGATCTTTTTTCAAATGGCACATGTGCATATGCCTCATAGCGAAAGACACAAATGTGTCTAAGAGAAGGCTTCTTTCCAAACCATGCTTCCAAAGGTGTCTTCTCAACAAGAGAAGAGTTAGGAGAGCGATTTCCAAGTAACATGTTGTAGAGACTGCTTCAGCCTAGAACTTCTCCTCCAAGCCAACACTGCTCAGCATACTTCGTGCTCTTTCCATTATTGTCCTATTGAACCTTTCAGCAACTCCATTTTTTTGTGGAGTGTAAGGTGTAGTCTTGTGTCTTTTGATCCAATGATCTTTACAGTACCTTTCAAATTCATCTGAACAAAACTCACCGCCATTGTCAGTCCTTAAACATTTTATTTTTCTACCAGTCTGATTTTCTAAAAGGTTTTTAAATTCCTTAAACTGACTGAACACCTTTGATTTACTTTTCAAAAAATATACAAATGCTCTTCTTGAATAATCATCAATAAATGACACATAGTATCTTGATTTAGACAAAGAAGGAACATTCACTAGACCAAACACATTATAATGCATATAATCAAGAAAACTAGAAGTTTTGTGAGGACTGGAATAAAATGAAACACGATGTTGCTTTCCATATATGCAATGTTCACAAAAATCAAACTCAAAGTTACAATCTTCAAGCCCTTCACCAGGTTTTTATTTTTCAAGGTTTTTAAACCTTTCTCACCAATGTGGCCTAGCCTATACTACCAGAGCATAGTCTTCTTTGCTGGAAGTTTAATCTCCATGGATTTTACACCATCAGGAACGTTTTCCTTCTTTTCTTCATGAGCAACCTTAAGTGAATTTGTAGAGACACTGTTGTATTGAACAGCCAGTGCATCCAGCTTGTACAAAGTACCAATTCGAGCACCCCTAGCCAACACCATAGAACCTCTACTCATCTTGCAGCCATTTCCAGAGAATGTGAATTGCACTCCAATATCATTCAGCTTACTTACAGAAAGTAGATTTCGAGCCAGACCTTGTATATGCATCACATCATTGATTTCCTTCACTCTTCCATCAGGGAATTGAATTTTGACTCTTCCATGACCAACAATTTCCAAAGATGAATCACTTGTCAGGTACACCTTTCCACCATTGTATTCTTCATACTTCATGAACCATTCTCTGTGAGATGTCATGTGGAAAAATGCTCCAGAATCAATCAGCTAGACATCATCTGATGCCCGTGTAGCCAAGGCTGCAATGAAGGCATCTACATCACTATGAGAAGAATCATTTCTAGAAGAGTTATTTTTCTCCTCCTTGCAGTCCTTTCAGACATGACCAGGTTTCCCACAGTTCCAACACTTCACCTTGTACTTCTTGCTAGGAGACTTTGATCTCCCTTCTTATTTCAATCTGGAATTCTTGTCCTTCTTCTTTCCTTTCTCCTTTGGTCTACCTCTGACAGCCAGAGCCTCCTTTGCCATCTCAGATGATTTTCTTCTCATTTCTTCTGATAATAGAGAAGCAACATCTTCCATCTTGAATGTGGATGTTGTACTCCCAATGGCCATCACCAGATGATCCCAAGAATCAAGAAGAGAACACAACAATAGCATGCAATGATCTTCATCTTCAATCTTCACACCAATAGATGTCAACTGAGCAATCAGCATGTTGAAAGCATTTAAGTGATTAGCAACAGACCCTCCTTCTGGCATTCTCAAAGAGTACAGCTTCTTCCTCAAGAATAACTTGTTCACCAAGGACTTGCCTTGATAAATTGATGCTAATCTTTTCCACAAGGAAGATGTATTTTCTTCATGTACATTCAGAAGAACAGAATCTACTAAATAGAGCCTTATCATCCCTTTTGATTTTCTATCAGATAGGTCCCAATCCTCTTGGTTCATGCCTTGAGGCATTGTTCTAGACACAGCAATCCAAAGATCATGATCCACTAACAGATCTTCCATCTTGAGTTTCCACAGCTCAAAATTGCTACCATTGAATTTCTCTATCTCCATCTTTCCGGATGTGCTTGCCATCTTAATCTGTAATTAAATTATCAGACCTCTACTAGACTCCCACTGAAAAAGATTTAACACAAAAAACCCAACCCACTCACAAGGATACCACAACCGGCTAGGCTCTGATACCACTTGTAAGGAAATGAGAGGTGCGGAAACACTTTCCTAATGTCAAAACTATAGGGAAGAATGCAATGCAGGGCTTTTAATTTTTCAAATTACAATCTAATTAAGACACACATGAAATATTTAAAGAAATAGAGCAAATACTCAAAGACAATGAACAACAGATTTACGTAGGAAACCCTTACGAGAAAAAAACCACCACACCAAACTGAATCTCTTTGTATTATAGTAACAAAATTTTACATACAATTCAGAGATACAGCTCTTTGGTTTTCAGTTCTCAGAAGCTACATTCACTGTTCATCAGTTACAAAAAAAATCTCTCAACAATTCAATTCACTCATTTTTTCTCAAATCAGAATCGATCTGCTTTTATTTTATCACATTCTGATTTTGCCATCTATGCATCCTTATCTGCCAGATCTCCATCAAGGAAAGTTTCCATGCCGTTTTAGATTTTTCCCTGCAAGCTATTTTTCTCTAGTGCTGCAACAGTTACAAAAAACCAACCATCATCTTTTTGAAAATCCGCTTCCGCTAATTTTTCCATGATGCTCCACATAGGATGATCAATCTGGTCAAGGGCGATCAAACTTTGTTGGCATATTGGTGAGACACTAACAGTGTCTCCCCTATGCCACAAAGTTTCTCTATCGATATCCGCTTAAGTCTCCAATAGTCAGCAAGACAATCATAATGAGTGTCACATGTCATACCAAAACCATTGAAGTCCATTTTCTTCCTATCAACAAGAGTTTCCTTTATCGGTGAGACTCATATCGAAAACCATAAGTCACAACGAACAGACATTCTTAGCGGTGTGACATACCGATCTCGCCAACACATCTCACCGAGTCTTTATGTTACATCGATGACCATTCGATATCAGCAAGACTCATGTCTTTCGCTGTGAGGTTACACCGAGCATGCCTTGTCATCCTGAGTCAGTGAGACTTAAGTCTTTTGCTAAGACCTTACATCGGCCGAAGATGTCATACTGAAACGCCTAGTAGTCGGCAAGACTTATCGCCTTCGCCAGGACTTCATACTGAAGTCCTAAGTCACATTGATCGCTAATCAGTAGTCGGAAAGACTTATGTCTTTTTCCGAGACCACATAACGAGTGCCCATGTCTTTCCGAGTTGGAAATACATTGTCTTCGCCAAGACTTTTCTCCGAGAGCCCAAATTTTTACCAAAGACCATCGGCGTGACTTACCCTTGAAGTCGCCAAGACTTCTTAATGAAGTCTTCTATTACTGTGAAGACACCATGAGATCACTCCTATCAGCGAGACTTAGATTCATTACTGAGACATCTCCCCATGACCTGTGAGTTACTCCGATATTCACTTTGACACCCGAGAGTCGGTGAGACATTACATACTCACTGGGACATCTCATCGAAGCCCTAGCATTAGCCCGATAAGATCAACTATCGCCCAGAGTTCTACAGATCGACAAAAGGTCACAACGATAGACTTCTCGGAAAGACTTCAACCCTGTCACAGTGATAGGAGCATTTTAAGAGCTTCAGAACAGTTAGTCGCCCAGACATGAACAATGTCACAGCGACTTTTCCCTTCAGGAGTTCCATGTCAGTAAGGATTGAGGCACATATTCCAACACATTCTTTCTTTTAAATATTCATCTGAAAAGGAGCTTTTCTAGGTGTTCAAGTGGACTTAACCCCTTGATGCCTTTAATGGAATCCTTAATCTTACCTACAAAGAAGAACTCTATAGCAATGGGGCATGTCGCCTTGTATCACACAAGAAAAAATAAGCAAAAATAAGCATATAGATCAATCTTTCAGATGTTTAAAGTGTCAAGTTTTCCTTGTTTGCATGCAAAATGTGAGAGTATAGATAGGGCACATGAACAACTTTGAAGAATACCATGTTCCAATGGAAGATCCATGCGCAATGAGACAAGCTTTACCTTGGCTTAATATGTTTTACAAACTCTGAATAGGGTGGAATATGTTGAGTGAATGCCTAAAGAGAAGGTATCAAAATGCCTAAAGAGAAGGTATCAGAACATATGAAAGTGGCTAAAGGACGATGGTAGGATGTGCTAAGGCATAATGAAAGGAAAGATGGAAGGTGAACCTTGGTGTGATTTTTGTGAGATTATTATTCCAGCCAACCCACCTTAATCCCTAGTAGGATGTTGATGAACCAACAAGTTCTTGACAATAGAAAGAGTTAGTAAAACATTTTTAGAGTGTAGTTAGTAACATGAATTGATTTTGACTTGCAATATTTACTTGCTAATCGAAGTTTACTAATGGAAAAATAATAGGAAATTTGGCAAAAACTTGAATCACAATTTTTTAAATAAAGATTTAACTAAACAAACAAAATAAATGACATTGACTTAGATAAATTTTTTAAAAACTCAAAAAGACTTGTCTTGAATTGGAAATATTTTAGGGCATGAAAAATGAAAAAAGAAAAAGAGATTTGAATTATTTAAACATATCTGTAACATGTGTAGGCTGATCAATATGTATAAATATAGTACTGGCTAGACTTATGGGCATGTTTTTCTTGAAGCTTCACCATTTGACTTTCGACATTTCCAAGTCCCGGTCATAAACTAGATAAGTTTAGGGCTTAACACAAATCTTGTTTTCTTTGCTTCATTGCTCATTTACCTAAAAAATAACAAACATATTTAATTATTATTACAAACCTTGACAAGAATACAAAAATATATAGATAGATTATATGCTTCATATTTTGTATTAAGAAGCTATCACATGTCTAACATTGTATCATTTTTTTAATAAAATGCTTATAAATTCAACTATAAGCCTAGTATCGAATTTGTAAGAATTCTATATAACTACAATTTACATAACCATTGCAAATTCTTTGAATGCAAGTGCTAATAAAATATTGAATGCCATAGGTTGGAGGCCATGATTAAAAAAGTCGACAACTAAGTATATTTTACCAATTATGAATAAATTCAAATTTATGGAAAGTGGGGTTGAGGTTACCAATGAAGGCGGAGACCGATGATGGAATAAAATAATAGAGAGGAGATGAATGGGTAGGAAAAGGCATTGAGGCTCTTGTATCAAGATCGTGGGGAACGAGGTGGGAAGAACTAGATGAGAAAACGCAGGTAAAGATTTGGAGGTCAGTGGGGAAATCAAATCTCCATTAATAAAAGGACCGTTCAAAAAAATTGAAATATTGTCCATACATATGAGGAGGTGGTCTAAGAATGGTGAAGACCAAAATTTGAAGAGGCAGAATAATTCACATAGCAGCTCAAAGGACTATGGAAGGCTGTCTCAAGGAGTGGCCGTGAGTGCCTGAGTAAAGACAATGATTCTACGGAGAAAATCAAGTTATTACTTGTATGTAACCTCCAAAACATTATTTTTTTCTTGCTTACCGAAGAAATTTTTAAGCCTTCGTGTTCTAGAAAAGGAAATTGTGTCAAACATAGACCAATTATCTAAACATTATTTTTTTCTTGCTTTCCCAAGAAATTTTTAAGCCTTCGTGTTCTAGAAAAGGAAATTGTGTCAAAACTAGACCAATTATCTAAATGAAATGTAGCAGCGAATTCCAATTGAAGGTACAATACTATGGAAGACATCTTATCTATAGCAGCTTGGTACCTTTGATGATATACCTTAACAGAAAGAGACTAGGCCATTCAAAGATGTGAAAAGTATGTCGGTTCCTAAAATGATGGGGGATTTAAGAAAAAGAAGCAACAAGATGGTTGTCATGACAACGTTTCATGAAGGCCAGGTTTGTAATCCTCTAAGTATGTTTCATCCTCAAATTGTTGAGAAGATTTGGTTTTAAAAAAAAAGTGGGTTGTTATGGGCTATTTGGTATTTGATATGTTAACAATTGCATGGGTAGTTACCCTATCGAATTGAAGCTAATCATTATATTCAAATGGTTCATTGGAAATCACCTATAACATAGGGGTGATTGATGTCAAGTGTTACCTAATATTGTGAAGAAGATAGATGACAATATGACTAAGGTCATAAGGTGGTAAATGTCATAAGCTACTTCTTCCTGGGTGGACAAACTTATTGTCAATGGCCTATAGGCGATTGAAGTTGGAAACCACTAGGTTGGATAGGTTCACTAATTGTGGAAAGCTTTGGGATGGGAGATGGACCCACAGTGTAGTATGAGATGCATTGAAGCCTCTTCCCAGTTGTCAGGTTGTATACTTGGCCTTGTTGGGTGGACCCCTAGTGTAATATGAGATGCATCAAATGCTCTTCATAGTTGTTTGATGGTGCAGAAGATTGAAGAAAAGGATGGACCCATGGTTTAGTGTGCAATGCACTAATATTCATTTCTATTTTGGATGCACTGAAGGCAAGTGCGTGCTAGCCAATGTGATGTGTCAGCCAGCCACTACATCACATGTATATGTGATGTCTTGGAGCTATTCATTGTGTATATGTGATATGATTTGGAGCTAGTCACTATGTATATGTGATGTATGTTGGAGCCAATCACTGTTGTACTTGTGATATGCATATGAGTGAACCATTGTTGTACTTGTGATGTGCATATGAGCTAGTCAAGGTTGTACTTGTAATGTGTATGAGCTAGTTACCTTATATATATGTGATGTATGCTCGTGATAGTCATTGTGTATGTGATCTTTGAATTATTGTATGGTATGGTCCCTGTGTTTTTATGTGTGTTCAATAATTAGTAATGTTTAGTATCGACCCAAACATGGTGGAAAAGTTATTATTATATTATAATTGGACTAAGTTGATAACTTATACTTAATGAATATTCATAATTTAAATCATAGCTAATTAAACTACAAAGCCTTTGATTTCCCATGAGGGGATACGTAGGCAAGTTCACCATGAAACCTCACGGATTAGGTCTGGGTCTAGGAATAATCCTAGCCGCAAAAGATTAACACTTTTGAGTGTAAGCATATAAGTGTGACAATTGATTTTTTGTCACTATGATGAATGAAGAAAATTTGAAATTAATACTTCAAATTTTGATGAAATATTCTTGGTTGATTAAGTTGGTAATTGCGGACAATTGTTTAAAAAATATATTGTAGTGATTGAAGGACAAATTTTACACTATCATAAATAATGTCTTTAAAATTATCAAGAAAAATTATCATAATCATATTAAATTTTACAATCCTATAATCATATTGCATCTTATATTAACTTGTATCCCTCACTTCAAACTCATAAAACATACAATTTAGCATTCTTAAATTTTTTCAAAATTCTCTTCCAAATACATGAAATGCAATGCTTTAAATGACTTAAAAATCACTTATGATTACAAACCTAGAGTGTTAATTTTTATTACTTGAAAAAGAGCCAACTCCTCTGCTTGTCATTGAGGTTTAACTATCAATCTTGTAGCATATGATCTACTAGCAATAAGTGTCTACTGGGTTAAAGATCTAATGGATATCACCTAGTGCTCAAAGATAACTAATCGAGTTTAATTTGGTTGCTGAGGGATCTTGTCTACCAGCTAATGAAAAGGAAATTTTTCACCTTGTGGTGTTGTCCCATGGGTAAAAATTTGATAAATGTTCCTTGTTTGCAAGGCTTAGCCTTACCCATGCTTGTAAGCTAGTGTGTATTCTAACTTCTAATGCCTCAAATCATAATCTCCAATAGACATGCACTCATAGCCAAAGCATATTATACATCATGCATCTATGGTAAGATCATAGGTGGTATCCTCAAAATCAAATCCTTTTGACTCTTCTTCTTCTTGAGCATCGAATTACTCATATCCTAGGTCCTCCTCACTCACAGACAATTTCTATTTTCCTTTTTTTCTCTTTCGAGGGCACCTTCGCCAAACGGGCCAACCTTGTTCCCCCACTACCACCACTCCCTTTCCCTTGTAGCATTTCACTTGCCTCCTCCTTTTGGTTGCCTTCCTCAAAGATATGAATTACATCTCGAGGATTATTGTCACATCTGAGTTTCTTAGCTTTCAAGGGTTCCAACATCAAAGGAGATGTTTCCTCTTTTCAAGCGTTGCTCTGATCAGTTGTAATTCAATACTTCTCAAATCCAAACTCTTATACAATAGAGGGGTAGAAGGATTAGACACATTAGCCATAAGGGAGTTGCTTTTGGAAAGGATTAGCACATGTCTAGCAGTAATAACCAGAGGGTAGCAAGGAATTTGATAATCAACTAGGGGTTCAGTAGCATTAGGGTTTTCCTCTCCCAGTTGTTCTACATTTTCCTCAACAACCCTATCTAGGTTATCATTCCTAGAATTCAAAGGATTTCCATGAGGGTTTAGGGCTAGGGAATATTTATACAATGTGAGCATAAGACCCTGGTGAAGGGGAGATGTGGCTTCTTTTTCTATGTTAAGCTGCATGGAGGATAACAAGTAAAATGGTAAATTTATGCACTCCCCATGCCAAATATGGTTTAATAGAAGGAAGTAATACACATGAATTGACATGTACCAATCCTCAAGAGTAAAATAATGCATTACAAACAGACTCACAAGAGAAAAAGGATGAGGAAGTTTGAGTCTGGCATACCCATTCTGGAATCGTTTGAGATTTTCACCTTCTTAAAGAAATTTATCAACAAATTTTTGGTAGTCCACGCCACTTTTTTTAGCTACTTTTAGCCTATAATTTTTTAACCCCATAGTTTCAGCAATCAAACAAGTGGTGACCTCAAAATTCACAACACCTATAGTGATTTTTCCTTTCCTCCATGAATTGGTGAATTTCATCGTTGAACTCTCATTGTAACCTTTCAGAGATTGGAAGAATGGGATGATTCATGCATTCTCAAACATCCTATAGAGGTCCATATTCTATTTGAGGGCTTGGTAGTTAGGTGGCTTAGTTCTTTTCCTTGGTCCGCCCATTTGGTTCTTTCAAAATTCTCTACCAAATACATGAAATGCAATGCTTAAAATGACTTAAAAATCACTTATGATTACAAACCTAGAGTGTTAATTTTTACTACTTGAAAAAGAGCCAACTCCTCCACTTGTCATTGAGGTTTAACTATCAATCTTGTAGTAGATATGATCTATTAGCAATAAGTGTCAATTGGGTTAAATATCTAATGGATATCACTTAGTGCTCAAAGATAACTAATCGAGTTTGATTTGGCTGTTGAGGCATCTTGTCTACCAGCTAATGAAAAGGCAATTTTTCACCTTGTGGTGGAGTTGTCCCATGGGTAAAAATTTGATAAATGTTCCTTGTTTGCAAGGCTTAGCCTTACCCATGCTTGTAAGCTCGCGTGTATTCTAACTTCTAATGCCTCAAATCATAATCTCCAATAGACATGCACTCGTAGCCAAAGCGTATTATACATCATGCATCTATGGTAAGGAGAAAAAGTATGGTACTATGTTCTTATGGACAGGGAAAGGAGAGTATATTAAACACATGAAAGATGAATATAATAAATGAATGTGTATGTTGTGTTTTGTTTGCAATCCAAACTTCAAAGATGCATATATAGTTTCATGACTACCTCTTATATATATATATATATATATATATATATATATATATATATATATATATATATATATATATATGCATAGATATGCATATGTATGTATATATATATATATATACATACATATACATATCTATACATATATATATATGCATATGTATATATATATATGCATATGTATATATATATATATATATGTGTGTATGTTGATCTATTGTATGTGCAATGGAAAGTAGACAAAGAGTAACATAGTTTACCAAAAATGTATGGTACTGTATTCTTATGGACAAAAAAATGAGAACTTGTATTAAACACAAGCAAGATGAATATAAACATTGAAGATGTATGCTTATGTGTTATATTTGCAATCCAAACTTGAGAGATACATGCATAGTTTCATGACTATGTATTTTATTTATGTATGTATATATGTATAGATATATGTATATGTGGAGATCATATATAAATGTATAAATATATATACATATATATCTATACATACTTACATACATACATGCATACATATACATATATATACATGCATACATACATGCATACATACATACATACATACATGCATACATACATAAATACATATATTTGTGATATATGTAATTACAATTAAATGTAATCTGATAAGTAAAGAATAAAAGTTACAAATTTCATACTATATATGTATGTTTTTTGTTGTACATGTGCAATTGAAAGTAGACAAGTACAAACATAGTTTATAGAAAATGCATGGTATTGTGTTCTTATGGATAGTGCAAGCAAATTAATTTAAACAAAGGTAAGAAAAATATTAAAAATGAACATGTATTCTATTATGATAAGTTTTCAATTCAAACTTGATAGATACATACATAGTTTCATGACTATGAAACACAAAAAAGTACATAGAAACATATTAAGCTTTTTTCATTCTATTAGTTTTTAGAAATACACAAATAAATACAATGTCATTAACCATAAAAAAGAGCCATGAATTTGAAACATATTTTAGAATTAGAAAAGGAAGGTGAGATGCCACAAATATATAGATAGAATCATGAATGTAAGCCAAAGTTTTCACTTAAGTTTAAAGCGAAATTTCACAAATATATAAACATTTTCTTGAATATAAAAGGGGATTTTATGAATGAATCAACAAGCCATTTAATAAATTAAAATTTTCCTAAAATTGTAAAGGAGGTTTGTAAGATTTAAGCCAAGAGGAAAAAAACCCTAAATTTAAAAATTATAAATAGACAATTCATGAATATAGACATGGATCTTCTAATATATGTCATAAAAAGAAAGGGTTTTTAGACAAACAAATGAATAATTGAAGATATTGGTCAAAATAGTGTGTGATATATTCTCTTAACTAGATAAATTCATGATTACAAACAAGAGTTTTAAAATATAACCAAAAAAGTTGAATGTTTGTAGATTATATAGCCTAGTTGGGTATTTCACCGTATTAACTTAATGGTTTCCTGATAATGGAACCTTAGATGGTTTGTGTAATGACGTGACAAAGATAGGAGTAATTCGGCAGGATAGATGAACACAAATACCTTTCTATGCAAAATGAAAGCAGAAATGATAGGTTGACATTACCCCAAACCATGGAGACTATAACATGATGGAGATGGAAACCGACATGATGAGAAGTGATGAAATTGGTCAAAAAGGTGTGTAAAATTACCCATAATCAAACATCTAAGATACCCTTCGCTATTCAAGAAAAATGCTATGAAACCAAACTCACGAGTACCATTGTTTGCAATATGAAAGGAAAAATGATAGTTCAAATTATGTTACCTAAAACTATGGAGGGCATCTTAAAACCAACTTGTATGAGGGTTTATTTTTGTTTGTTAAAATCATGGAGAGTATGACCAACATGTAGACCATGAAGAATACCAAAAAATAGAGGGTGATAAACAAAAATAATGTGGGAAAAAATAAAAAAGGTGTGTAAAATTACCCATAATCAAACGATTAAGATACCCTTGAAGATTCAAGAAAATACTATGAAATCAAACTCACAAGTAACATCGTCTACAATATGAAAGGAAAAATGATAGTTAAAATGATGTTACCTAAAACTATGGAGGGCATCTAAAAACTAACTCATGTGAGGGTTTACTTGTGTCTATTAAACTTGTGGAGAGCATGACCAACATGGAGACCATGAAGAATACAAAAAAATAGAGGACGATAAATGAAAATAGCATGGGAAAAAACAAAATGGACGAACCCAACCTGGAATTTAATTGATACATAAGGAGGCTATAGTTTGGTAGATGGAAAACCTTGCACGTGGCATTATGAACATTTAACACCACTAGTGTGAACTTCAAACACATTAAAATAAATTTTATACATTCAAAAGTGGGCTATCATTTTTTATATGTAAATGTAATTACACCCTAATATGATCATTAATTGGGTATTTTAAAAACTTAATTGTAAACGAGGTTTGTAAGATTTAAGCCAATACGAAAAAAACTCTAAATTTAAAAATTATAAATAGACGCTTCATGAATATAGACATGGATCTTCTAATATATGTCATAAAAAGCAAGGGTTTTTAGAAAATAGCCATACATGTTTAGGGTTTCATAATAATAATTACTCAAGTAGAGAAACACATGAATAATTAAAGATATTGGTCAAAATAGTGTATGATATATTCTCTTAACTAGATAAATTCATGATTACAAACAAGAGTTTTAAAATATAACCAAGAAAGTTGAATGTTTGTAGATTATATAGCCTAGTTGGGTATTTCACCGTATTAACTTAATGGTTTCATGATAATGAAACCTTAGATGGTTTGTGTAATGACATGACAAAGATAGGAGTAATTGGGTAGGATAGATGAACACAAATACCTTTCTATGCAAAATGAAAGCAGAAATGATAGGTTGACATTACCCCAAACCATGGAGACTATAACATGATGGAGATGGAAACCAACATGATGAGAAGTGATGAAATTTGTCAAAAAGGTGTGTAAAATTACCCATAATCAAACAACTAAGATACCCTTCACTATTCAAGAAAAATGCTATGAAACCAAACTCACGAATACCATTGTTTGCAATATGAAGGAAAAAATGATAGTTCAAATTATGTTACCTGAAACTATGGATGGCATCTAAAAACCAACTCATATGAGGGTTTATTTGTGTTTGTTAAAATCATGTAGAGTATGACAAACATGGAGACCACGAAGAATACCAAAAAATGGAGGGTGATAAACAAAAATAGTGTGGGAAAAAATAAAAAAGGTGTGTAAAATTACCCATAATCAAACAATTAAGATACCCTTCACGATTCAAGAAAATACTATGAAATCAAACTCACAAGTAACATCGTCTACAATATGAAAGGAAAAATGATAGTTAAAATGATGTTACCTAAAACTATGGAGGGCATCTAAAAACTAACTCATGTGAGGATTTACTTGTGTCTATTAAAATTGTGGAGAGCATGACCAACATGGAGACCATGAAGAATACAAAAAATAGAGGACAATAAATGAAAATAGCATGGGAAAAAACAAAATGGACGAACCCAACCTAGAATTTAATTGATACATAAGGATGCTATAGTTTGGGAGATGGAAAACCCTGCACGTGGCATTATGAACATTTAACACCACTAGTGTGAACTTCAAACACATTAAAATAAATTTTATAAGTTCAAAAGTGGGCTATCATTTTTTATATGTAAATGTAATTACACCCTAATATGATCATTAATTGGATATTTTAAAAAAATAATTTGTAAACGAGGTTTGTAAGATTTAAGCCAATACGAAAAAAACCCTAAATTTAAAAATTATAAATAGACACTTCATGAATATAGACATGGATCTTCTAATATATGTCATAAAAAGCAAGGGTTTTTAGAAAATAGCCATACATGTTTAGGGTTTCATAATAATAATTACTCAAGTAGAGAAATACAAGAATAATTGAAGATATTGGTCAAAATAGTGTGTGATATATTCTCTTAACTAGATAAATTCATGATTACAAACAAGAGTTTTAAAATATAACCAAAAAAGTTGAATGTTTGTAGATTATATAACCTAGTTGGGTATTTCACCATATTAACTTAATGGTTTCATGATAATGGAACCTTAGATGGTTTGTGTAATGACATGACAAAGATAGGAGTAATTGGGTAGGATAGATGAACACAAATACCTTTCTATGCAAAATGAAAGCAGAAATGATAGGTTGACATTACCCCAAACCATGAAGACTATAACATGATGGAGATGGAAACCGACATGATGAGAAGTGATGAAATTGGTCAAAAAGGCATGTAAAATTACCCATAATAAGACAACTAAGATACCCTTCACTATTCAAGAAAAATGCTATGAAACCAAACTCACGAATACCATTGTTTGCAATATGAAGGAAAAAATGATAGTTCAAATTATGTTACCTAAAACTATGGAGGGCATCTAAAAACCAACTCATATGAGGCTTTATTTGTGTTAAAATTGTGGAGAATATGACCAACATGGAGACCACGAAGAATACCAAAAAATGGAGGGTGATAAACAAAAATAGTGTGGGAAAAAAATAAAAAAGTGTGTAAAATTACCCATAATCAAACAATTAAGATACCCTTCACGATTCAAGAAAATACTATGAAATCAAACTCACAAGTAACATCGTCTACAATATGAAAGGAAAAATGATAGTTAAAATGATGTTACCTAAAACTATGGAGGGCATCTAAAAACTAACTCATGTGAGGATTTACTTGTGTCTATTAAAATTGTGGAGAGCATGACCAACATGGAGACGGTCATGAAGAATACAAAAAAATAGAGGACAATAAATGAAAATAGCATGGGAAAAAACAAAATGGACGAACCCAACCTGTAATTTAATTGATACATAAGGAGGCTATAGTTCGGGATATGGAAAACCCTGCACATGGCATTATGAACATTTAACACGACTAGTGTGAACTTCAAACACATTAAAATAAATTTTATATGTTCAAAAGTGGGCTATCATTTTTTATATGTAAATGTAATTACACCCTAATATGATCATTAATTGGGTATTTAAAAAAATTATTGCTGATGAAAGCAAATGGTAATTGGGTCACTAGAGAGCACATATTGGACATCAAGTCTAAAGGGTCACTTTTTTACCTTTGCAAGTTTAGTGAACACTCTCACATTCATAGGAAATCCCTAAAATCTAAAAGAATAGCTATAAGCTATTAACTCACATTTGAAGAAAACCCAAAAAAAATTGATTCAATCCAATGCACCATTTAGTTGCTTAGGGTGTGTGAAGTTAGCTATAATGACTACTGGAACCCTTGGACCCTAAGATGATTAAAAAAGCCAAAACCTCATTTTTAGTTGATATGCTATATTGATTGTGGGCACAACCCACTAAAATTCAGTATGTCTTAAGCTTGAATAATTTCCAAATACTTAAAACAATCTTCATCTCATGCCCAAAATTTTATTTTTGACTTGCATGTAATCAAGGAAATCAAATCGCATGAGATCAAAGAAAGAAAATTAGATCAAATGAAATTAGATCTTCGAATTGGATCATATTTTTAGCAACAATCAAATCTACGAAAGTCTAATTCAAACTTAATAATATGATATTTTAAGATCTACCTCATATTTGACATTGTGTCATTTCCTATAAATATGTATTTATGCAATGCTTAAATTTATCCATCTCAAATGTTTTTCACCAGATCTTGTTCTCCTAATTTGTAGGTGAGGGCTTTCCTACTGTAAAAGGATTCCAACTCCAATTCAAGCTAGTCTAAAAAAATCCTAAAGATGACCTTCTTATCACCTTCAAGTGTCTTGACCATGGATTTGAGTGATTTTGGATCTAGTGCTCTGTTATGAAAGCTTAATTGCTTGACTACTAAGATCATCTCACTCAACATTGAATTATGGTTGTTTATCTTTAGATCATAAGAAACATGTTTTTTTTGTTGTACAATTGTTTCCTTTGACAATAGGTAGGGCTATTAATGTAAGATATAAGAAAAACCTGTAGATTCTTTTTTTTGTCATTAATGAAGACTATTCTATAGTCTACAATATTTCTAGGAACAAATCCACTATCAAGAACTAGATTCCTATAAATCAAAAATAGATCTAAAAGAAAATCCTTGGCTATAATATCTATAACTTGCATATGAAAGAAAATTTGATTTATGTTAAAAATCCAAACGAAAAGAAAAATAGAATTTCTTATTTTGATTTGTTGTGATCGTTGTTGATCCAATCAAAGTGGAGGCAATTATAGTATTCATCGTTATCTAAGTTGCGAAAACTCTATTCTTATTTCCATCCTAAAATGCAATAGAGACCACAACAATGATCATAGTTTGGCATTAGTTTTAATCAAGTCTAACAATGTCATCTATCTGAGCAATCTTTTTCCTTGGTTTAAGTTTATTTTTCCTCTCACCCTTGGCATTGCCCAGACTTGCTCAACCACTCCTATTGGAACCAGATCTGGTTAACATCTCTTTGGTTTGCACTTTTCCCTCTATGTCTCTTTTAATGCACTTTCCTTTAGCCCCCTCAAGTGGACTTGTCCCAAGAGAAACTACACCCCTTAGAATGACACCTTTTTTAACTTCTTCAAATAGAATTTCTCTCTTTTTCACACATGTTGACCATACCTCATCTTTCACAACACTAGGATTAGCTTGATCTGAAGGAATAGTAGCATTATCTGCAATCACAATGAGGAATGAATGCATTTTATGTTACTCATGAAAGGTAATAAGTTAGAACTCAATCCACCACCTGCATCCATTTAAACAATATACTTCCTGAGGCCAAACAAGGGTAACAAGACTTCGTAATATTTTAGAGAAAAATAACTTCTAATTTAATATCTATTCATAATACATTCCTACATCAATCATTTTTATACCATTAGTATTAAGATAACAAGCGTTGGTAGAAAATACCCCCCCTAAACCAAAATATAATGGGAAATGTTAGCACACATATGCAACACATTTGATGGTTTGATACCTGAGAGAACTTGAGAATTTTTAGAAAGTAAATTTGTTGTGTCAACTCTAACATCATCACCCAGTAATTTTTTATCCATCTTCTTTGAGGATATTGAGAACATTCTTTCTTTTAAATATTCATTTGAAAATGATCTCTTTCTAGTTATTCAAGCAAACTTCACCCCTCAATTCCTTCAATGGAAGCCTTGCTCTTACCTGCAAAGAGGAACTCTATAGCAATGGGGCCTACTGCCTTGTACCACACAAGAAAAAACAAGCAAAAATAAGCATATAGATCAATCTTTTAGATTTTTAAAGTGTTAAGTTTTCCTTGTTCACATGCAAAGATTTGAGAGTATAGATAGGGCACGTGAACAACTTTGAAGAATACCATGTTCCAATGGAAGATCCACATGCATAGGGACAAGCTCTACCTTAACTTTTAATAGGTTTTCCAAACTCTGACTAGGGTGGAGTATGTTGATCGAATGCCTAAAGAGGGGACACAAGAACATATGATTCAAGTGGCTGGAGGATGATGGAAGGATGTGCTAAGGCATAATGGAAGGCAAGAAGGAAGGTGAACCTTGGTGTGATTTTTGTGAGGTTATTATTCTAGCCAACCCACCTTACTCCCTAGTAGAATGTTGATGAACCAACAAGTTCTTGACAATAGAAAGAGCTAGTATAACATTTTTTGAGTGTAGATAGTAACATGAATTGATTTTGACATGCAATTTTGATTTGCTAATTGAAGTTTACTCATGGAAAAAAACTTAGGAAATTTGGAAAAAACTTGAATAACAATTTTTTAAATAAAGATCTAACTGAACAAAAAAAAAAATGACATCGACTTAGATAAATTTGTTAAAAACTCAAAAAGACTTGTCTAGAATTGGCAATATTTTAGGGCATGAAAAATGCAAAAAATGAAAAGAGATTTGAATTATTTAAACATGTCTACATGTGTAGGCTGATATGTATAAATACAGTACTAGCTGGAGTTATGGGCATGTTTTTCCTAAGGCCTCACCATTTGACTTTCTGCATTGCCAAGTCCCAGTCATAAACTAGATAAGTTTAGTGTTTGACACTTGAATATTGTTTTCTTTGCTTCATTGCCCATTTACCTAAAAAATAACAAATATATTTAATTATTATTACAAACCTTGACAAGAATAAGAAAATACATAGATAGATTATATGCTTCACATTTTGGATTAAGAAGTTATCACATGTCTTAACATTGTATCATTTTTTTAATAAAATGCTTATAAATTAAACTATAAGCCTACTATCAAATTTATTAGAATTTTATATAACTAAAATCGACATAAACATTGTAACTTCTTTCAATACAAGTGCTAGTAAAACATTAAATGTCATAGGTCTGAGGTCATGATTAAAAAAGTCAACAACAAAATATATTTTCCCAATTATGAATAAATTCATATTTATGGAAAGTGGGGTTGGGGTTACCAACCTAGCCAATCAAGGTAGAGACTGATGATGGAATAAAAGAATAGATAGGAGATGAATGGGTAGGGAAAGGCATCGAGGCTCTTGTATCAAGATCGTGGGGAGTCGTATGGTTAGAGAGATGTAAGAGATAGATTTGAGAGATCTACAATGGGCATGGAGCGCAAGGTGGGAAGAACCAGTTGAGAAAAGGGTGGTAAAGATTTGGAGGTTAGTGGGGACATCAAATCTCCATTTATAGAAGGACCGTTCAGAAAAAATAAAATATTTTACATACATATCAGGACATGGTCTGAGAATGGTGAAGACTAACATTTGAAAAGGAAGCATCATTCACATAGCAGCTCAAAGAACTATGGAAGGTTGTGTCAAGGAGTAGCCACGAGTGCTTTAGTGGAGAAAATAATTATGCGGAGAAAATCGAGTTATTGCCTTTATGTAACCTCCAAAACTTTCTTTTTTTCTTCCTT